>CM054936.1:716009-985196 GCA_029168755.2 Tillandsia fasciculata
TTTTGTTAGTAGTCCTGTTAGTAGTCCTGTTAGTAGTCCCAATGGTTCTCATCAATTATCATGTTACTTTGTCCCAATTGTTCTCATTAATTATCATATTTTAGGGGATTTCTAGTAATCCCAGTGAGCTTGTCAAAAATGAGGTAAGCAACAACCGCCCACCTCGAACAGCTCAAACAACACCCCAGGTAGTCTCCTGGTTGTCCACAGTCCTCAAATCCTGCAAATCAGCGCTCCTGGTATAAATAAAACTCCCAAAAAGTACATATTTGCTGTTTTTCAGACAGCACGGGAAAAAGAGGAATTTTTCACCTCTAAAATGAGCTCCTAAAATCCCAGAAAAATCACGGTTGCGTTCCTCGCGAAGAGTAGATCAAAATCGACTCTTTAAACGCCTCGATCTGATGCTCCTACGTCAAGATAAAAATCGGAGAAGTCGGTGCTGTCCAAAAACCATCACAGTAAAAAGGGGGGTCAAAGAGGACTGAAAACTGTGCCAAAAGTACGAAACGGAGCAAAATGATCAACACGGAAATCGAAGCCCTACCTCTTACGGTCGCGCTGTCGCAAAAATCGTCCAAAAATTCCACCTGGTTAGCCCGCAGTGAATTTTCGACGGAACTGCGACGGGAAATGGGCCTAAAAAGAAAATCGTCGCAGTGCGCCGCGTCGCAGATATCTCACTATCTGTAACTCCTAAATTCTGAGATTCTAGAGAGAGAAGAGAGAGAGAGAGGAACAACTTTCATATAGGGACTTTTTCTGATTCTCTCTCTCTGGCTCGGCAAACGAGGTGCAAAGAGGAGGGGGTGGGGCTCTTATATAGTGGGCCAAAAGGAATATTCCCACACGGGATCTGATCCAAACACGAAACACCGAAACGGGCCAACCAGGAAGCGCCACGTGTCCACCAAACAGGAAACAGCCGTGCAAGGGCCAATCAGATTTCGCCACGTGTCCCACGTGGTGCACGTGCCGGCGCGCTCCGGGTCTTCCGGAAATCCTGTCGGCAATAGGAGGCGCCACGTGTCACCATCCCACGTGCTTCTAGAAGCCGGCCAGCCAATGGGAGCTGCCACGTGCAAGGGAAGAATTCGGTGCACCCGGTGCACGCCGGGCCATGGACCGCGCACCGAGCCGCCTGCCCGCGCCTGCCCGCGCCTGCCCGCGCTGCCCGCCGCTGCCCGCGCCGCGCGCCTCCGCGCTCCGCTGCCCTGCGCGCGCCGCTGCCCGCCGCCGTGCGCCGCCGCCGCCGCTCGCGCGGCCGCCGCCGGCCGGAACAGTAATTCCGGCCGCCGGAACAGTTCCGCGTGAACAGTAAAATGTGCCGAAAAATAAAGTGAATATACCGTTTTGACCGTTTTCGCGCGCTGAGTCCAAATACGCCGTCCGTTTCGCCAAATTCTCATCCGAAATTTTGCCGAAAGCTCCGGAAAATTCCCGTTTGCTCCGATTTTCGCGCAGAGTCTATTTTAAATATCCAATTTCGATTCTACAAGCTCCGTTGCACTGTACAAGCTCCCCACAGTCACTGTTTAATGTTGCACAGTTCCTGCGGGAGTCCGGATCATCACATCCTCCCCCACTAAAAAGAGTTTCGTCCTCGAAACGAGACTAAACAATAATCCTCAGTCCGATGTCTCGAATAAGTAGGGGTGAGCATCCCTCATCTCCGACTCGAGCTCCCATGTAGCCTCGCGCTCGTCATGATTGCTCCATTGGATTTTCACATAGGGAATGGCCCGATTGCGCAATTCTCTCACCTCTCGATCCAGAATTCGCAGTGGGCGCTCCTCATACCTCAAATCCTCGCTGATCTCGAGCGGTGTGAAGTCGATGACGTGCGATGGGTCGAAGACATACTTCCTCAAAGTAGAAACATGAAATACATCATGGACACCAGCAAGCCTCGGAGGAAGTGCAAGTCGGTAGGCAACTGGCCCGATACGCTCCAATACCTCAAAGGGTCCAATATATCGGGGGCTAAGTTTCCCACGAATGCCGAACCTCCTGATTCCTTTGGACGGCGAGACTTTCAGGAATACATGATCTCCAACCTGAAACTCTAAGTCTCGTCGCCGAACATCGGCATAACTCCTTTGTCGGCTCTGGGCGGTCTGAAGATGCTGTCGAATCACTCGGACCTTCTCTTCTGCCTCTATCAAGACATCTGGTCCCAAGGTCCGCCTCTCGCCCACGTCACTCCAATAAAGCGGTGATCGACACTTGCGTCCATACAACGCTTCAAACGGAGCCATCTGAATGCTCGCTTGAAAGCTGTTGTTGTACGCAAACTCAGCCAAAGATAAGTGTCGAATCCACCCTCCGCCGAAATCCAAGACGCAAGCCCTCAGCATGTCCTCCAGGATTTGTATCGTCCGCTCTGACTGCCCATCAGTCTGCGGATGGAAAGCTGTACTGAACCTGAGCTGAGTCCCCAAGGCTGTCTGCAAACTCCTCCAGAAATGCGAAACAAACCTCGGGTCTCTATCTGATACAATGGAGGCGGGTACTCCATGTAATCTCACTATCTCATCCAGATATAACTGGGCTAGTCGCTCAAGTGGCCAAGTAGTCTGCATGGGCAGAAAGTGCGCTGACTTGGTAAGTCGATCCACGACTACCCAGATAGCATCTGCTCCTCCCTGTGCCCTCGGCAATCCGACCACGAAATCCATCGTAATGTGGTCCCATTTCCACTGGGGAATTGGGAGACTCTGTAACTTGCCAGCTGGCACTCGATGCTCAGCTTTCACCTGCTGACAAGTTAAACACTGAGCCACAAATCTCCCGATATCCCTTTTCATGCCATTCCACCAGAAGTGTGCCTTGAGGTCCTTATACATCTTAGTCCCACCAGGATGTAGGGTATAAGGTGTATAATGGGCCTCTCGCAATATCTGCTCTCTGATCTCCGCATCCACTGGCACACATGCTCGGTTCCTGTACCTCAGTACTCCCGAGGCATCCACTGTAAAGTCCCCTGACTGATCACTCGGAATCTGATCTCTAATCCTGGTCAAGTGGGGGTCCTCACTCTGTTTCTCCTTGATCCTGTCCAGCAGAGTGGGCTGCACGACTAAAGATGTCAGTCTAGCAGAGACCCCAGGGGACACAACCTCTATCTCGAGCCGTCTCATCTCCTCTAATAGCGGTGCCTGGTCTGTGATCAACATAGACAAACTTTGCACCGCTCTCCTACTCAAGGCATCAGCGACCACATTAGCCTTGCCTGGGTGGTAGAGGATATCCACATCATAATCCTTTAATAGCTCTAACCACCTACGCTGCCTCAAATTCAGCTCCTTCTGCGTGAACAGGTATTTTAGGCTCTTGTGGTCGGTGTAGATCTCACAGTGCTCTCCATACAGGTAATGACGCCAAAGCTTCAGTGCAAACACTACAGCAGCAAGCTCCAAGTCATGGGTAGGGTAATTCTTCTCGTAATCCTTGAGTTGCCTCGATGCATAAGCAATTACCCTCCCTTCTTGCATCAACACACAACCAAGTCCACTGTGTGATGCGTCACTGTAGATCACATATCCTTTCCCCATAACAGGGAGGGAAAGGATAGGAGCGGTCATCAATCTATTCTTTAGCTCCTCAAAGCTCCTCTGACAGTCCTCACTCCAGATAAACTTAACTCCTTTACGCGTCAAGCGAGTGAGGGGTGTGGAAAGCTTCGCAAAGCCTTCCACAAACCGACGATAATACCCAGCTAAACCCATAAAGCTACGCACCTCAGAAACAGTCGTCGGTCGGGGCCAATCACGGACTGCCTCAATCTTCGCCGGGTCTACCGCCACACCTGCGGCGGAAATCACATGGCCCAAGAAAACTACCTCCCGAAGCCAAAACTCGCACTTTGCCAGCTTGGCATACAACTTCTTCTCTCGCAGAAGTTGCAGCACAATCCTCAAGTGCTCCTCATGCTCGGCATCACTTCGGGAGTAGATCAAGATATCATCAATGAACACCACCACGAATCGATCCAAGTATGGTCGGAAGATCCGGTTCATTAAATCCATGAATGCGGCAGGGGCATTAGTCAGCCCAAAAGGCATAACTGTAAACTCATAATGCCCGTACCGTGATCTGAAAGCCGTCTTCGGAATATCCTCGGCCTTCACCTTCAACTGGTGGTAACCGGACTGCAGATCTATCTTAGAGAAGACACAAGACCCTTGCAGCTGATCAAAAAGATCATCGATGCGCGGCAAAGGGTACTTGTTCTTGATGGTCACTTTATTCAATTCCCTATAGTCCACACAAAGTCGAAGTGACCCATCTTTCTTCTTCACGAATAGCACCGGCGCTCCCCAAGGCGACACACTCGGCCTAATAAAGCCCTTATCCATCAAATCTTGGAGTTGCGCCTTAAGCTCTCGCAGCTCAGCCGGTGCCATCCGGTAAGGAGCCTTTGAGATTGGCGCAGTTCCTGGAACTACGTCAATCACAAACTCAATCTCCCTATCTGGCGGCATACTAGTCAGCTCAGGTGGAAAAACATCCGGAAACTCGCGGGCAATAGGGATATCCCCGAGTCCCGGTGCCGCCGTAGGCCCCTCAACAACACTAGCCAAAAAGGCTACACATCCTCGATGGATCATCTGCCTCGCTCGGGAAGTCGAAACCATAGAGGCAAAGAAAGCACTCTGACATCCCCGGTATACCAACATCTCCTGGCCTGGCTCTCTAAAAGTGACAGTCCTTGCGGCACAATCAATAGTCGCAAATACCGAGCCAGCCAGTCCATCCCGAGGACCACATCAAAGTCCTTCAGCTGTCTCAAGACCAACAGGTCTGCTGGCATAATCCAGGACTCGATTTGCATCGGGCAGGACCAACAACACTCCTCCACGTGCAAGGTGTGATCGGGAATCTGAACCTCTCGTGCACGTGGCAAAAGTCCTACCTCTAACCCATGTAATGATGCAAATGATCTACTAATGAAAGAATGCGATGCTCCAGTATCAAATAAAGTACGAGTCCTAATGCCAGAAAGTAAGGTGATACCTGCCACCACATGATCTGCTGCCGAAGAGTCCTCTACCTGCGCAGCATACACTCGCCCACTCTGAGCTGGAGGGCGATAATCCGTGGGATGGGAAGAAGATGGCCTGCTTGCTGGAGCATAAGGCCGCTGAGCCGTCGACCGCTGCTGCGATGAAGATGGAGCAGATGCTGAAGAAGGGGCGGTGGGGGCCGAAAAGGGGCACGAAGCTCGAATGTGCCCGGGCTGTCCACATCTATAGCAGCGACCCCACCGCTGGTCGCAGGTGTTGGAAAAATGCTGACCTCCACAGAAAATACAACTGCCGGGGGCCCGTGGCTGTCGTGACTGCTGTTGAGACTGCCGCTGTCGCTGAGGCTGCCGCTGCGACCCACGCTGCGACGACTGTGATCTTCTGCTGCTGTTGCCGCTTCTGGGATCCACCAGGCCCTCGCCGCTCGGAACGTCCACGGCCGGGAACTGAGGCTGCGGCGGTCGTGGCGGCCTCCACGAACTAGCCTGTCCCCCAACCTCCGGTGCCGGTCGCTTCGCCCCCGGGATCACTACGGGAGCTGGAGCTACCTCCCCCATCACTACCTCCCCGCACTCAACGTAGAGTGCCTGCTCCATCGAGGCCTCCAAGGTCTGCAACCTACGCGAGCGAACCAATTGAAAAAGGTCCCGGCGCAACCCTCGCTCGAACATGTAGATCCGGTGCGCCTCGTCCCTGGCCACGTTCGGTACACATGCCAACAACTGATTGAAATTGGCAATGTACTCGTGTACGGGCCGATCTCCTTGCGGAGGTTTCTCAACTGTTCCTCCAACCTCTGCCGGACGCTTTCCGGGAAGAAAGCCCCAAGAAGGAGATTGCGAAACTCCGCCCAGGTCAGGAGCTGAGCCCCAGGCGGACCAGCCGGTCGAACACGCCGCCACCAAGCTTCGGCGTTGTGTTCCAAAAAGTTCGTTGCCAAAATTACCTGATATCGATCCTCGATAAACAACGTCTCAAAACGTCGCTCCATCGCCGTGATCCACGACTCTGCCTCCCACGGCTCAGTACTTTGCCCCGAAAAATGGGGTGGGTCAAACTGGCGGAACTTCATCAACAGGTCCACCACTCCCCGCTGCTCTGCCGGGGTCAGAGATCCTGTCAGCCCAGTCGGCTGTCCACCAGTACCCCGAGTAACAGGGGATGCCGGGGTCACCGGTACAACTGGAGGATTCACAGCAGGGGAAGAAGGTACGGGAGAATTCTCTGAAGGTGCTACAACAGGCTGAGCCCTCTGCTCTAACATCTGCGTCAGCCGTCCCATAGCCTCCTCCTGACGCCGAACAGCCTCTGACATCTGGGCCATCTGGGCCTGCAGCTCTTGCACCTCACTCTGCTGGCCCTGCCCGGACTCCTCCTGATCGGATTCAGGGGAATCAGGCTGAGAACGCGTCAACATCCTACGTCGCGGAGGCATCCTACCACAAGAAACCACACTCAGTATCATAACCCCACACGACCCAATCTAGCGAAAGTCAAAGACATTCCCCTATTTCTGTGACTTTATGTTGTCTGCAGCCAACATAACTGTCCACCAGAAATAGGCTATGTCGATCCCTCTTCTCTCACTGGAAGAGTCAAACAAAATAAATCGACGACTTTCGCAAAATGCCACGTCTCTCATGCCCTATTATCCTAGGGTCTGCCAAAAGCCTAGGGTTTCCTAAGTCCCAACTGACCTATCCCTAAGCTCTGATACCAACTTAATCTGTCACGCCCCGGGTGCAAATCAGGACCCGGGCCCGTCTACAGATCCGCCGTGCACACGGGATTTCCCGCGTACACGAAGCGCTGGTAACCTGCTCAGATATAAATGTACAATAAAAGAGCATAATACAGAGCTGAAATAGAAGAACCACATAGTATCTCAGACTGGAACTACAAATACAACTGTAATAAGTACAATAATCTCCCAGCTCACCAAAATAATACAACCAGCTGGCGGAAGCCAGACCCAAAATAAAAGGAGAATATCACAGTCTGAGTGGGGGTACAACGTCTATCTACAGCTCTCAGTCTCCCAGGAGATCTATTCAGCGATCCCCTTACCTCGATCAGCTGCCGATGGCCTAGCAGCTCCCGCAGATGACTCTGCAAAATAAAGGAGAAGAAAGAAACAGAAAACAATAATGGGGGTGAGAACTACCAGATAAACCAGCAGCCTCCCCTAGTGGGTAAAAACCTCAACTCTGACGCACCCACTAGGACTACTAGAGGCAAAAGGGAAAAGGGAAGTGGTAGATACAAAAGATGCTGAAACAGGAAAACTATCACTATCATGCTGTCAAAACTGTATGCATGCATCAGAAATAGTATCTGACCAAATAAACCCAATCTAGTCACCAGTAACAACTGGTACTGCCTGCTCAGCGGAATCTGCACACACGGCTCGAAACCGCGGGATCGGCTCACACGGCTCGCATCCCAACATAAGTATCAGACCGGCACACACGGCTGGGTCCGAGAAAGCACACCTCCGGAGTGGCACTCGAGGGGAGCGACCCACACGAGTAAAATATCTCTGTCATCAGTATCACAAGTATCTCTGTAGCACATGTCTCAATATAGCAGGACTGGATCATAACCATGATCAAAGTGGGAAACTCCATCCACTATAGGAACCCAATCCCCAACTGATGCAATAAACCAAACTCAACCCCAATCTGATGCCAGGATAAACATCTGGTCAACCGCCTACTGTCCGCGGTCACCGCAATACCCCACAAGTCCACAATCTAGCACAACCTTGGCTACACTATCCCAAACCCCTGCTCACACTTGAGCAACAACATATGAATGCAAAGGACAACAATAAAACATGTTCAAATCCCAATATGATAGTGTAGCAATGAATAGTGGCCTTACCTGATGTCCGGGCAGGCATGCAACTGTCTTTATTTTTAAAAGTTGTAAAATAGTGTCAAAGGTTTAAAACAATTGAGTTACTGAATAAAAGTCATTTGCACGCGAGATCATGGCCTTTGCCTCGATCACAGTGTCCCAATATAAGCCATCATATTATTTGTGGGGTTATATTAAATTTTAGGGGAGTTTGTCCCAGCGGTCCTTGTCATTTGTCATATTAATTTGTCCCAATGGTTCTCATTAATTGTCCTGTTAGTAGTCCTGTTAGTAGTCCTGTTAGTAGTCCCAATGGTTCTCATCAATTATCATGTTACTTTGTCCCAATCGTTCTCGTTAATTATCATATTTTAGGGGATTTCTAGTAATCCCAGTGAGCTTGTCAAAAATGAGGTAAGCAACAACCGCCCACCTTGAACAGCTCAAACAACACCCCAGGTAGTCTCCTGGTTGTCCACAGTCCTCAAACCCTGCGAATCAGCGCACAGCTGGTCAAAATAACTCCTAAAAGTACAATATTTGCTGTTTTTCAGACAGCACGGGAAAAGAGGAATTTTTCACCTCTAAAATGAGCTCCTAAAATCCCAGAAAAATCACGGTTGCGTTCCTCGCGAAGAGTAGATCAAAATCGACTCTTAAAACGCCTCGTTCTGACGCTCCTACGTCAAGATAAAAATCGGAGAAGTCGGTGCTGTCCAAAAAAACATCACAGTAAAAAGGGGGGTCAAAGAGGACCTAAAAACTGTGCCAAAAGTACGAAACGGAGCAAAATGATCAATACGGAAATCGAAGCCCTACCTCTTACGGTCGCGCTGCCACAAAAATCGTCCAAAAATTCCACCTGGTTAGCCCGCAGTGAATTTTTGACGGAACTGCGACGGGAAATGGGCCGAAAAAGAAAACCGTCGCAGTGCGCCGCGTCGCAGATATCTCATTATCTGTAACTCCTAAATTTCTGAGATTCTAGAGAGAGAAAGAAGAGAGAGAGAGGAACAACTTTCATATTTGGCACTTTTTCTGATTCCCTCTCCTTGGCACGCAAAATGAGGTGGGAAAATAAGAGGGGTGAGGGCTCTTATATAGTGGGCCAAAAGGGAATATTCCCTCACGGGATCCTGATCCAAACACGAAACACCAAAACGGACCAACCAGGAAGCGCCACGTGTCGCCCGAACAGGAAACAGCCGTGCAAGGGCCAATCAGATTTCGCCACGTGTCCCACGTGGTGCACGGCCGGTCCGCGCTCCGGGTCTTCCGGAAGATGTCGGCCAATCAGAAGGCGCCACGTGTCAGCTGCCCACGTGCCTTCTAGAAGCCGGCCAACCAATGGGAAGCTGCCACGTGGCAGCTTAAATTTTTCGGTGCTCCCGGTGCACGCCGGGCCATGGACCGCGCACCGAGCCGCCTGCTGCCCGCGCCTGCCCGCGCCTGCCCGCGCTGCCCGCGCCGCGCGCCTCCGCGCTCCGCCGCTGCCCTGCCGCTGCGCCGCTGCCCGCCGCCGTGCGCCGCCGCCCGCCGCCGCTCGCCGGCGGCCGCCGCCGGCCGGAACAGTAATTCCGGCCGGCCGGAACAGTAATTCCGGTGAACAGTAAAATGTGCCGAAAAATAAATTGAATATACCATTTTGACCGTTTTCGCGCGCTGAGTCCGATTTCGCCGTCCGTTTTGCCAAATTCTCATCCGAAATTTTGCAAAATGCTTCCGGAAAATCCCATTTGCTCCGATTTTCGTGCAGAGTCTCTCAAAAATATCCAATTTCGTTTCTACAAGCTCCGAAGCACTGTACAAGCTCCCCGCAGTCACTGTTTAATGTTGCACAGTTCCTGCGGGAGTCCGGATCATCACAATCAAAGTGGGAAACTCCGTCCACTAAAGAAAGCCCGATCCCCAAAATACCCAATCTGATGCAATAGTAACAACCCGGTCAACCACCCAAGATCCGTGGTCGCCGCAACACCCTGTCAAAAGCCCAACCTGTCCCAAATCCCCAATACCTGACTACACTGTCCAACACCCGCTCGAACTCGAGCGACTATGCCGCAAGTCTATCAATAATAGGAGAAGAAAAGAATAAATGCATGGTTTCTCCTAAGTCAAGTCCCAAAAAATAGTATAGCAGTAAAAGATGACATAATTAAGTGACCCGTTTAATCATGCATTGTCTCAATATTTTGTCCATTTTCCAAGAATAATCAGTTTAGAGGATAAAGGCTAAGGTGACAGTCACATATGAACAATCATCCATTTTGCAGTCCTCAATTTATATTCTGCCCCTAAACATGCAGTCCAGAATAATTACGCAATTGATTTAAGGTAATCATGCTACCACAAATTCCACATGGATCAATTAACAATTAACTAATTTCCCTAGAGCATGCAAGACTATCAATCAATAAATTAGCATCAACAATGTGGGGGCGTTCTGATGTTCCTAGTGGGCATATCAAAGGAGAGGAGTACAACAACCACCCACCTGAAGTGCGAACTGTCCGGATCCGTACAGAAGAAAATACCAAAATTTCAAATCCTTGCTTCCACAAATTCAGCACACCCGTAATACTCCTGGTACAATACAAAGTCCACTAAATACACTTAAGCTCCCAAATATTGCTCTTATAATCACATACAACATCGGATTCAAAACTGTTAAATTATCACCTGCAGAAAGTGCCCAGGAAATTCCAAGAAAAATGTCACGGCGATCCTCACGTCGATAGCTTCGCAACGGTACCTTGCACGCCCAAATTTGAGTTCGGTAAGTCAAGATATAAATTCGGCAAAAGGGATACATCATACAAAAATCTGTGCTAAAAACTGCACACTGTTCACTGAGAAAACAGTGATTTTCACCTCGAAATAATCCTCTGAAAAATCCAAGAAAAATACGAGCGCGTTCCTTGCGATCCGTAGATGAAAAAGTTGTACAAGCTCGTTTTCGTCTGACGCTCGTGCGCGAAGATATGGCCAAAATACCCCGCTGCTGTCAAGGAAATCCATACAGAAAAAGGGGTCACTGTTTGCCTCGGGATCCATGCCAAAACCTCGAAACGGGAAGACGCGATCGAAACGAGAGATGAAGCCCTACCTCTTAGGAGTCTGTCGGCGCAAGAATCACAGCAAAATGATCTCGGGGTAGCCCAGGGGAGCTAAAACACTGTCGCTGCGCCGAAGAAGAACCCAGGAATGCAACGCCGCGCCGCGCCGCACCGTAAAATGGGGAACCTCGGGATGCGTGCCTCCAGAAAATTTGAAACTTGGCAGGTAGATCAAGAACTTGGAGATGAACAACTTTTCTGAAGGGGGCTCGGGCAGAAGGTGAAAGGGTTGAGAGAAAAGAAGCAAAGAAGGGGGCTCGGGTTGGTATATATAGTGTAGTTGGAACAATTGGGAAAATTCCCATTTTGTCCCGGAATTCGGGCTCCCGAATCTTTCGGGCTGCTACAGTAATGGGCCCGGCCCATTACTGTGCAAGCCCGAAACGATTCGGGCCCGCCACGTAGCCCACTACACTGCTCCCCAGGGCCCCGCTGCACCCGGCGCACCTGCGCCCGCCAATGGCGGTGCGCCACGTGGCCCCCGGCGACCGTGCACCGCGCACGTCGCCCTGCCCCCCTGCGCCTACGGTCACCTGCCCCGCGTACGGCACCTGCCCCGGTCACCCACTCCACAGATTGCGTGGACCGGGAGCACAACACCGAACCAGCCAACAGCCGCCACGTGTCCGCCCGGTCTACCGCGCACCCACGTCCACGGTCCGTGGACCGCGCGCCGTGGACCACCCAACCGGACACTGCCACGTGGCACCCCGCACTGGCGCACGCCGACGCCGTGGACCGCGCACCTGCCCGCGCGCCCGGGAGCCTGCCCGCGCCCGAGGCTGCGCCGCCGCCCGCCGACGCTGCCGGCCGCCGCCGGCGATCGCCGGAGACACTGTTCCGGCGTGAACAGTAACCGCAAGCTCAAAAATAGCAAGTAAATAGCCAATCTTGACCGTTTTCGCGCGCTGATTCCAAAAACGACGTCCGTTTCGCCAAAATTCACTTCCAAAATTTGCCGGGGGATCCCGGAAAGGTAAACTTAATCTATTTTTCACGCCGGGTCGTTTTCTTGGTTCCAAAAAGTGCGCAGATACCTCTAACACCCCGAATGGACTCCCAGACAAACAGAAAAACTCCAAATCGACAGAAAACCACAACAAACCTCCGCTTTGGCCTAAAACCTCTCTAACATTCGGCAAAAACAGCCGACGGCCAAACACAACAAGCCAAAGCTTCACAGGGTCCATCTGTGGCATCCATTTGATGCGCTATGGGCCGAATACACCATCAACAGGTGTTAGCACAGAGAAAATGCGGGAAAAAGCTGTGTGGAGTTCAGGGATCCTACATTTCGACCTCGTCAAGGAGGTCTACCCGATAGACAGCCCCTACGCCGCCGTCGCAGAGGACTACACGGACGCCAAGGACTACGGCGGCCTTTTCGACCTCGTCAAGGAGGTCTACCCGACAGACAGCCCCTACGCCGCCGCCGCCGAGGACTACACGGACGCCAAGGACTACGACGGCGGAGCCAAGGGCGACCTAACGACGCCCGGGTGGGCGTGCCCCTCCGGCGCTACCCGGTGGCGGCGATGGAGGCGGTGCTACCCAACAATGAAGGGGCAGGAAAAGAATGAAATTTAAAGGGTATTTTCGGTATATCATATAAGAAATTGACGATTCATTCATGGAATGCTGACCGTGGGTAAATGCATAATTCTGTAATTATGAGAGATAAAATATAAATTTTTGAAAAATAAAAAATAAAGTGAAAAAATAATATATTATAAATTTTTTTTTTTGAAATTTAGCCTAAAAAAAATTATTATTGAAAAAATCGGTTGTTATAGAACATCATTTTAGTAATAATTAGAAAAAAGGACTGCTGTTGAATATTACTTTATCTTTCTTTTTCTTTTGTTGTATATTTTATTATACACGTTTTTCTTCCTCTTTTCTATTATTCTTCAAATAGGGTGTAAAAGTCAAATCAAATTTAAAATATTGTATGTATTTCAATAAGAAAAAATATTTTTTATATTTTTTTGTTCTATCTCATATTAATCCAACAGTTAAGCAACACTCGCGTACCAAACAGGAGGGAAAACGAATCGACTATTATTTAATTCGATCGTATATTAAATTCAAAAATTATCAATCTTCGATTGAAATTTCTCTATCTAGCTTCATAGTCAGATCTATACGTTACAATTTTTTTCGAATTTGAATTTGGATTCCGTTTCATTATTTTTCTTCAGGGCCAAATTATCTAAATCCTAAACTTATTTTGGTATGTTCTCACTACATAATATTTTGGTTGAGTCCTTATTCAACATTATTATTTTTTTAATCTTGATATAGTTAATTTTTATTTTTTTTTTTTACAAATTTTACAAAGTTTAAAATATAAATCTTTTTATAATTTTAATTTTACATATTCATTGAATATCTGTTTTGCATATGCGTTGATGGAACATATTTTTACCGAATGTAGATTTGTATTCTCATATTCTACGAATTTTCGAATTCCTATCTAGATTTGATGTGAAAATATGGGTATAAAATGGATTGAGCACTATTTAAATATATTTTTATTTTTATTTTATTTTTTTAAAAAAATAACATATTACCGCCATCAAATTAACTAAGCAGCATAAATAAAAAAAACAGAGTCTCAGAAAAAAAAAAAAAAAAAAAAAAAAACCGTTCTTCTGACCCAACTTACAGCGCTAATGGTCGGTGTTAGCTAGGTAGAATATAACTTTGTTTCTGATGGTCCAAAATCAGCTGACAGAAAAATCAACTTTTTATTCCTTGCTACAAATCCATCCGTAGTTATCTACTTCTCCCAAACGCCCCAGTTTTTATTCCTTGCTACAAATTCATCGGTAGTCATCCGCTTCTCCCAAACGCCCCAGTTTCTGAACCAGCCGCCTTCGGCGCCAATTCCAAAACAAATCGTAATAATTATCTACCGTCTCTTCCTCATAACCGAAAAACACACAAATCGTGTTTCCACTCAGCCCCTCTTAATCAGACTATCTGTCGTTATTAGTCAGTCCCTCTTAATCAGACTGTTTGTCGTTATTAATCGTCTTTTGAACACGTTTTTATTGGATATTGATTTGTATATTTGTATCTTATTTGAAGCCGTATCCAAATCCAATGGAAAAATATAAATACGGATATAGAATGAGTAGTATCCTTATTTATATAGAATCCGTTTTCATCGCTATAAATGGGCCCAGAGACTTTGTTCGGTGTAGCACATAAAAGGAGAAAAAGCCTTAATATTGTGGCCTAATATAATTACGTGGCCCCTCCCTACTAGAAGGGCCCATAGTTTCCCTTTCCTCGCTCTCTTCTTCGATCCCTCACTATATACTCGCCAGTCGCCACTGAGCTCTCTCTCTCTCTGTATATATATAATGCCTTTATCTTAGACGCTCGAACAACGCTATCGCCATGAATCGCTTCATCTCCTACCGAGGGCTCGGCGCCGGAGCTCGACGCGAAGTTTCGAGCTGGTTCTCCCCTTCGCTCTCCTGCGCTTCTAGGTATTTGATTTGCTTTGCTTTGCTCTCGCTCGCCCCGTCCTTTCGATCGCTCTGGGATCTTCGAATCATCGTTCGATTTAATCCCTAGTTCTCGCTGTGGTTTGATTTAGTTTTCTGCTTCCATTCGAATGCTCGATATCGAAAAGAGGCGATAGGAATTGGATGAATCTGTAATTTGTGTTCTTTTCTTATTTAACTGTGTTATTGTTAACATTTTAAGACGTTTTTATTTTTTATTCTAAGAATTTGCGATGTTTTTTTAGTGCCTCTCTTTGTTAGTTTCTATCATGTTTAGTTAATTAGCTATTGAATGCATTTATTGTCGTAATATCATGTATTGTCATAATATTTGAAAATTAAGAAATGGAGATTGTAAAGTATGTTTAGTAGAATTTTGTGAAGTTTATATTCAGAAGAGAACAATTTTGATCTGCAACAAACTGAATTGTTTCGTTTGTTTTTTCTTCCTCCCAGTTTTTCCAGCTTTCAGATATTAAGATTCTGGTTAGGAAGCAAAATTAGCGCAACGGAATCTAACATTTCCTATCTCAGATCTCATATTTTAAGAATTGTTTATGAGAAGAGTATAAGTGATTCCATTTCTCTAACAGATGTTGCGTATTTTCTGTTCAAAATCCATAACCCAGGGGTTTGCCGTATACTGGCAAGATCAGACACAATTCTTAAGTGAAAAACTCATGGACTGAATTGCAATCTGTTGAAAGTTTAGGAGCATCACGTTAAATTTTTCTCACCTGCCTTTCTCTAATAATTCGCCATTGTTTCAGTTAAAGAAAAAAGGAAAAGAAAAATGCCATTGTGAGTTCCCTTAGGGAGTATCCCACTTGCCATTTTGTGGGCATAATTTTTATGTAATGTTTGCTAGAAGGTGTACATTTGTTTATTGTCTCATTTAGTGAGCACTTATTTGGAAGATGATGACCATGCTCTCCGTCCTCCACCCATGTAATCTTTGCTGGTTTCTAAATCTATTGTTTCTGTCTTCAGAAGGTCCGTGCATTCACCATCCTTTGCCACGGTAGATATTGAAGACCTTTCTAGCTCACATCCCGCAGAAGTGAAGAACTTGGGTAAGTTACTAATTTTTATTGGACCGGCCATTATATATGTTTAAATTCTTCTATATGAACACAATTAAAACAAAAGGATTCATAGACCAGGAAACTGTATGTGAAGACGCAACAACATTTTTTTTCCCCAGTCAAGAATGTACTATGTATGAAATCATACTGATTATATGATGTAAAATATCATTCAGCTCTTGAGATGGGATGCTGATGAAATGAAGCACTATACATTCAGTTTGTGGAGAAAGGGGAACCTAGTGCATAAGGCTCTTGTCTGTATGAGGTTAGGAAGGGCAAATTATATGTAGCCTTACCTTTTCTAGGGTGGAATTTTTAAATGCAATTCAGTTCTGATTGTGAGGGCACTTCTGGCTAGCCCAATCTGTCAAATAACATGATGCCTTCAGACCTTTTTTTTTCCTCTTTTTCTTTAAAGAAAATTTGGTAAAATTTGGAGAAGAGTTTACTGATTACAGAAACAACAGAGGTTGGTATATGACCTTTGTCATGTGTCATTATGTCCTACCAATCGAGTTTTGAAAATATACACAAATCTGTGCTATTAATCATGTAGTTCATTTCTTTACTTTCTGTGCTATGTTAGACAGTTGACAATGACTATGAGTGATGCTATTGTGATTAACTTTAGTGCAGGGTAACTGGAAGGCATCTGCTAGTTGGAGTTCGATACTTGACCCTCTAAATGGTGACCAGTTCATTAACATTGCTGATGTTCAGGAGACAGAAATTAAGGCATGCTATTCAAAGGCTTATGCATCATGTTTCCTATGTGTAATTTATTTAGGATATTTGTGTTACTTACATTTCTAACTTGACTTCTGCATAAGATAACTTCAGTGGAAATCACACCTTACTTTTGTAGTTTACAGTCTTTTAGTACTCTAAGACTAGAAAATCTAATCTATTATCTTTTTTTCCTTTTCTAGCCTTTTGTGGAGAGCTTATCTAATTGCCCAAAATATGGGCTTCACAACCCACTTCGGGCTCAAGAGAGGTTTGCTTCTGAATCCTTTTCGAAAACTTAATAATATTCTTCACTCTGCAACTTTTCAAATACATGAAACTGCACCCTTATGCCAAGTGAACTAAGCTGTGCTGTTTTTGGGAATTAGAGTTAAGCTGTAATTTTTGGAATATATTGAGTCTGTTCAAGATGTCGCTCTATATGTTCCTTGAGCTACTCTGCCTTTTCCTTCCTGTTTTATTGGATGTTGTCTACCCCAGGGAGGAGTATATATCTCCTTCATGAGAACTTTGCTTCAATCTTTCTTTTCTCCATTGTATTTGCTGGGGAATCATGGGGATTGCCTGGACTAATAACAATATGGGGATATTGCAATTCTGCCCTATCCCATAGAATTGCTATTCCAATTGTGATATTTTGGCTGTGCAGTTTTGGTGGGAATTCAACGTAACGCTAACATGTTTGATGGGATAATGGGATAATCTACCACCATCCCATTCTATTCCCCAACAAAATATTGCTTTTATTCTCTCCATTTCTCTTAATTTTTGTTAATCATGTAATGATAACTACATTTTACCTGAGTTTAGAATGATTTTGTAGGTATGTTATGTATGGAGATATATCTGCAAAGGCTGCTAATATGCTTGCTCAACCTGAGGTAGACTTCTTCTTAGAAAGAAAATACATAAGCATGTGGTTAATAATTCGGCACAAAGCGGGGAAAATTTTGTAAATTATCTCTGTTGCTTCTTTTGATGCACGACAATAGGTTTCAGATTTCTTTACAAGACTTATTCAGAGAGTCTCACCAAAGAGTTATAAACAAGCTCTTGCTGAAGTTCTTGTTTCTCAAAAGTTTCTGGAGAATTTCTCTGGGGATCAGGTACATATGTCCAATGAGCTTTCTGTTACGCTGCTTGTTTCTTAAATATTTTCCAATTCTTTGACTATAGCTTGATTAACATGGTTCTTTTTCGAGTCATTAATTATATAATCTCTTCTCTTCTGTCAGAAAAGAAATTCTCCGATAAAAGCATAAAACATAGTTTATCCCAGGATTCTAGAGGTCTTCAATGCTTTTAGCAGTTTAGAGCAGAATCCAACAATTTGTGAATTAGGTAGTTAAGGCTGGATAAATGTAGAAAATTAGGAACTTCAACAGGTGCAGGAGAGAAAAGGATGAATGCAAAGTTGGGTTTAGTGTAGGATTGCATGCGATTTTGTGTACGAAAAGGATATACTTCTTGGTAGGTGCCGTGGAGAGAAAGTTGGCCTTTTGGATTCTATACTTGTATATGAGTGATGTGTTCATTGCACAGTAGAGGTCTGTCTCAATCCCTCATCCAGATGAGTTGTGTTTGTTCTCCCAAAAAAAAAGGTATTGAGTTCCATCTGATTTTTTAAAATTTCAACCAAAAGAAGCTACTGTGTCCTTCCATAAGCCTTTTGTTTTCTGTTTTATGCTATCACAAAATCTTTTTTCTGCATGTTGTAAAGGTTCAGTCAGATTTCTTCATCTGAGTCATAATTACATGCTGAAAAAAGGTTAGGAACTAATGGGAAACGTAAATGTTCTATTTTGTTTCCTAGGAATTTATGTAATCGCCAAATGTATATTACATGATTGATTCTTATATCATGCATTATTATACATATTTTATGCATTACTATTTTTTTAAAATGATTTTCCACTTACACCATCTTACAAGATAGAATTATACCTTATAAAGCAGTACTCAGTTAACCCTAGTTGTAGCCGTATTGATTGCTGCCCCTTGGATCTGTCAGGTTCGCTTTCTAGCGCGATCATTTGCGGTACCTGGCAACCATCTTGGACAACATAGTCATGGTTATCGTTGGCCGTATGGTCCTGTGAGTCTTATTTTCTAATCGTAAATTGCTTTAGTTTTGTAATAGAGGACAATATATATACATACAAACCGATGTTGATACATAAAACAGCAGTTTATCTGCACAGTTGACCTCCTTGCGGTCATGTTTATGTACAGAAAAAAATGGAGGTTTTTGTTCATTTATTTTCACGAAACTGCCCAGAAGTTTAGATATTCAAAATTTGTTTGTATCAACAGGTTGCCATTATCACGCCTTTCAATTTTCCTTTGGAGATTCCACTACTGCAAGTTATGGGTGCACTATACATGGGAAATAAACCAGTGCTAAAAGTTGATAGCAAGGTTTGTGAAAATTGAAGAAGTTCTATTAAATCAATTTCATCCTCATAATTTGCTACTTGTTTAGTATTGTTGCTGGGTAAAAGGGGGTTTTAGAACTGTGATAGCCTACTGATGATCCTAATCCACTCAATCATAATAGTTTGTTTCCTTAAGTGTATCATTCAAGGGATAGCTATTTATCCATCAATTTAGATGGTATTGTTGCCAAATCATTTATATATTTCTGATCAGATATATTTCAGCACAGTTTTTTGGCTGTGCAGTTTTATGTTGTTTCTTTGTTGCTTGCTTGTCAAACAGCAGATGTACCTCCAAAATGGATGATCTTTAGTGTCAGATACCACTCTGGGATTATTATTTTAAAGGGTTAAAAGAGAACTTCCAAATTGCTTGCTCTTTTGCTTCACTTGGAATGTGATATGCTTATTTACAATATGGTGATAATGAGATGTTTATACTGGTAATATACTTTCTTCTGTTCAACATAAATGCGTATATAACTTGTTCTTCTTCCTCTCTCGACTATATGTGCATCTTAGTGAACATTGTCGGGCATCTAGGGATCTGTTCTCTCAAGAATTTGATGATCAACCAGCGGATGAAATAGGAATCACTAACATGCTAATTATAACTACTTATCATGCTTTCTTACTAACCCTTTTTTTGGTTTTTGCCTTTTCTTTCATTTTTTTCTTTTTTTGTATTTATAGATTGATTATTGTTGCATTAGGTAAGCATCGTGATGGAGCAGATGCTTCGGCTGCTCCATGATTGTGGGCTCCCTATGGAGGATGTTGACTTCATTAATTCTGATGGGATAACAATGAACAAATTGTTGATTGAGGTATTGTTTTCTCTTAACAATTTTCGATTTAATTATAGTTGTAAATTTTTTCTTATATAATTATTATAACTGTTTCAGCTTGGTGTTTCCATCATCATGACGACAAAATATATTTTCTGGATGCTTGTAGTAAATTAGGTTGCAGTAGTTTTCATCTGTTTGGATGTGATTGTTTATGCTATTCTAGATTGCAGTTAACATAAGATTATTTAACATCCATAAACAGGCAAAACCACAAATGACTCTTTTCACAGGGAGTTCGCGTGTAGCTGAGAAACTGGCTTCTGACCTTAAGGGTCGTATTAAATTGGAGGATGCCGGATTTGATTGGAAAATTCTTGGTCCGGATGTTCAAGAGGTTCTGAATCCACCTTATGCAATCACTATAATTTCCATGTTCCACAATCCAATTGATCTTTCTCTTCATTTCTTATTGCAGGTTGATTATGTCGCTTGGGTTTGTGATCAGGATGCGTATGCTTGTAGCGGACAAAAGTGCTCTGCTCAGTCAATTCTATATGTGCATGAGGTACTATCTGGTATTTAAGTGCTTTTTAAATAATTCAATTGTTTTATGAGTCTTATTATATTTTTCAGTTCCAGCCTAATGTTTTCTCGATAATTTCCAGTCACTTTTTTGGCTGAGTGTGAAGAGACCTAGTTAATTGTTAAATCATTTCGAAACTGCATTTTTTAAATTGAATCTTCCCTCGAATTTTATTCATTTTGATTTTAAGTTATTTCCATCGGCTGAACTGGGAATTCCTACGTGAGCTGTTGGCTTTTAACTTCCTTCTTTTTTTTTTTTTTTTTTTTTTTTTTTTCTTTTTTTTTGTGGGTAAATTTAACTTCCTTGTTATGTGAAGGATAATGATTCATTACTTGGCAGAACTGGGCTTCAACTGGTCTAATTGATAAACTGCAATGTCTTGCTGAAAGAAGGAAGCTTGAAGATTTAACTATTGGTCCTGTTCTTACAGTAAGTAGGCTATTACTGATCGATAACTTCTTCCTATTTTGCATAGAACACTTGCTTCCTATCTTCTCTTCTGAGTTGCCAGGTTACAACAGCAAGCATGCTTGAGCATATTCACAAGTTGCTTAAGATTCCAGGATCTAAGATTCTGTTTGGTGGTGAACCTCTGGAGAACCATTCTATTCCGGAAGTTTATGGAGCCTTGGAACCAACTGCTCTTTTTGTTCCATTAGGTGAAATGCTTAAAACCGACAACTTTGAGCTTGTCACAAGAGAGATCTTCGGTCCTTTCCAGGTAATGATCGAAAGCTGTATGAATCTATTTTTCATAAAGATTATTCTTTTTTCTGAGAGGTATTCATAAAATTATACTGTTGGTTAGTACAAGCTACTCATAACTAGCCATTATTGACTGGAAGTAAAAGATTTCCTTGGAGGTTTTGAGTTTCATATATATATTTTTTTCACATATATGGGAAGAAATGTACGGTTTTTTTCTTAATCATTTTGCCTATTGCAACTAAAGTTACTATAAACTATTATCTACTACATTCTTTGCAGTTACCTACAGTTGAATGGCATCTGAGTTTATCTGCTGACACTTATTCTTGTTCCAGATTATTACCGAATACAAGCATGATCAGCTTGAAATAGTTTTGGATGCTTGTGAGAGGGTTCATGCACATTTGACAGCTGCTGTGGTTTCAAATGATCCATTGTTCCTGGAGGCAAGATTCACACTAAGTTCAAATTGACTGCCTTTATTATTTAATTTATGATACTTGTTGCATCTATAGTTAATGTCATGGTGTCTCGTATCTCAAATATATATAGATTACCTTCTTCGATTCAGGTTCTTTTGGGACATATTAGTAGGTGCAATTAAATTGCACCAGTTGTGTTGTATCCTTCAATGCTATTGCAGGGAGAGTCATAGTTAAAAGTTTATATGGTGGGTTGATAAGATCTCAGATAGGCCAGTGAAGTTCTAATGGCATAGGTTGCTTACCAGTCATACTCACTCTAGTAATTCATGACAATTTACTAGCCTTTTTTCCGAGAGAGCAATTTTTGCCTGCATTTTCATGTAATGAAAACTGTGCTTAAGGTGATCCAGTTCATGACTCGCTAGTTCCTCTGTTACCGTGGAATTAGCTATAGCTATACTTGAGACTAAAAGCTTAGATGCTTCAGCAGCTTTTGTTATATTTGTACCACATAATGAGTACATGGCAACAAATTCTTTTTTGCAGGATGTAATTGGGAGATCAGTCAATGGGACTACATATGCCGGAATCAGGGCAAGGACCACTGGAGCTCCGCAGAACCACTGGTTAGTTAAGATACATCAATAAACACTGTTGTAATTAAAAATATCAATAAAGATTAGAGGAACTTATATCGGCAATTATCTGGCCTACACAGGTTTGGTCCAGCAGGCGACCCGAGGGGTGCAGGGATTGGAACCCCGGAAGCCATTAAGCTTGTTTGGTCTTGCCACAGGGAGGTCATATATGACATTGGCCCATTGCCCAAGGACTGGGAAGTGCCAGCTGCTACATAATCTGAGGGAATCGAATCCAAAATCCCCCTAGGAACAGGAAAAGAAAACAAAGGTTTTCGCATGTTTGTATCAATTGTGTTTTGATCAAGAAATAAAAATCCTGGGCCAGGGTTGAGATGTGCCCCCAATGGGTGGCAGAAGAGTTCATTCTAACTGATATCTGTTTACACAAATTATCGGCCTTCTAAATCATAAGAATGGCTTTCGATGGTGGCTGCACATAAGACCACACCCATTTGAGTGGCATCTAGTTTTTCGGTTCGTTTTCTTTTTTTTTTTTTTTTTTTTTTTTTTTTTTTTTTCTTGTCAGTGGTGAAAAGCGAGTAGATAAGCCATCGGACGGTTGCCATTCTTGAGTTTGCTGATTGAAATCCATGAGTTGCCTTTTACTATCCTACCTTACGTTCTATTATCACACTAATTTCTGTTTTCATTTAAGTGTTTAGTTGTGAGAGAAGATAGCAAATAGCAGCAAGTTAAAAGTCTCATTTTGTACCATTTAAGGTTTATTTTTATTTATTCTTTTAAACTCAGCTTATGGAGTCTGGAGGACGTGTTTACAGATACTACTAGTTTGTAAGTTGCTAGGACGTACAAAACAACCGAGAAAGAAAGGATTGCCATTTTCCCTTTGGCTACAAAATGATCCCATAATTTGTATAGACTGTAAACATAATGTGCAAGCACATCTAATAACATAAAGTGGTAGAAAGCAAGGCCCCAAAATCGGAGCACTACCATTCTCTTATCTCCCTGCTTATTTCACAATTGATCAAAACAAAACATACCCGATAGGGCCTAGAATTTGAAGTTTGATCGATACGGAACATGCCTCCATACCTGGAGGAAATATGGTATTACCGTACAAAGCTTATTAAAAGTACAGCAATTTTTCCCAGTAGTTGTCTGTGCAAGAAGATTACATGTTATTGTCGTTGTCGTTGGTGCAAACAACGAATGGTACATGACCCAGGCGACTCCACATTCACCGGTTAAAAATAGATAGACGCTCACAAAGTTCTTCAAAACAAGCTTTTTTACATTACTTTGTACCACTCAAAAGATGAAGACCACACTGTCGTGGACTCGCGACTTCTGATTCTGTGCTACACACTCAGATATCCACATGAGATTCCTTATTTCCTGCTCCCTCAGCCTTATGTATGCAAAGAAAACCGCATAGTGGAACTGCAAAATGTTTAAATAAAAACAGAAAGAAAAATATAAATGTTTTGACCATACTGAATTAAGGGGTGCCGATATGGGCAAAGCAGTTTTACTATGGGCAGCACAAATTCAAATCCAGGTTCATCTAGCCAATCAAATGAGAACTGCTCAACTGATAGCATAGCACTAACTAGAAGGCTACAGAAGTAGGGAACTGATTTAAGGCTTCACATTGCAGATAACTCATCACATAAATAAGACAGTATTGAATGACTATGCCGGTGATCTAGACAAACAACCACTGCGTGCTGACCATTCATAGCGATTAGTATCTTAGAATGTTATGCTTATAGCTGATGCAATAAGCAAGTAAACAGTAACAATATTCTGACATATACATTTAAATATAACACTATATGGCGAGAATATGTGCATTTGCAAAGTGATTCAGCTAACGTTGAGTGTCTGATAAGAGATACCTGCTGTTCGAAAGAGAGGCAAAGCCTTTTAACTTCTTCTTCATAGAAGGCCTTGTCCAGCATCTGGCTTTCTCCATAAGCTAACTTTGCAAAAATTGACTGATATGGAGGGTATTTCTCCATTGCACCCCGGACCTACAAAAAGACTCGAGGAAGAAATAAGATATGGTCATGACAGAGTTATCCAATGCTTTTAAAAAAGCTTTAGGAAGTAATGAACTGAATTCCTTGTACACATTAGCAAAAAACACAAAAACTTAAGGGGGGAAAATAACAATAAAAAAGGAGAAAATATGATAATGTTTGTTACATAATGGTTACAAATATGCATAACACGAAAATACTAATTATGGAATAAACAAGGAGAGAACAAAACACAAAAGATTGCTCATGCGGATGTAAAAGCTGGTTAGGATCAGATATTAGCCAATCCTGCCGCTCTAACCACCTCTCAAACAGAAGAATAACCAAAGAAAGCCAGAAATTGTTTTCTGCCCATCACACATCACATTGCATTGTGTGCCACAACAACCTCTCCCATGGAACACAGCGCTACCCCATCTCTTATGGGAAAAGTGCTCGGCCTAGGGCATGTTAATAATTTAGAGTAAAACATATAGTTAGTCCTTATACCACCGTAATATTGTTACTTGGTCCTTTAGTTCATGCTTAGATATTGGGATTCAATCCCCGACAGTTAAAAAGAAAATCTTACATCCAATGACTTTCGCCAAAAATGACCGCCTATACCCTGTTTAAAGTAAACTGAAATAAGGATGTTAATTATCAGGAGAACGGTTGAAATGGTCAGTTTACAAGTGAAATTAGCTTTCTCCCCCGCGACAATCAAGGATGGAATTACAACAAACAAGAAATTTAGGAACACCGCTTAAGCAGAAAGTACAATATTGGGACAAAACAGGCATGATCGATACATTTAACCCTTGGTTGAATATCAAAAGCTTTCAGATTGTCAAGATTCTACACATCAAGTAAGAAACGAACCACATTCCACATTCTCACAGAAAGCCCAATATGGAAACTCACCTGGTCAATGTCCTCACAGACAGCAAGTTCCTCATGACCATAAGGATACCTGTGAAGCAAAAAATTGTTATTTACTCAACATATTAGGCACGTAAGGCTTATATCTTGCCAATTGATGAAAAGCTCAGGTATATAACTTACAACAAACCAAAGTTTGAATAAAGCTTGCGGCGATCATCTCTAGTCAACTCAGTGCCAATACTGTACAACATAACTATATGTTATTATGGTAATGGGGTGCCATGATCTTGGCATTTTCCAAACCCCAAACAACTTGTGTAATAAAAATGCAGAAAAAGATGACTAATTGTCATGCAAAACAGAAAATTAAGATTACAAAAATAGCATAATAAAATGCAAGATGTGCCCTAAAATTGGCAAAATTCCTATCAGGACTCACCTATTTATGGTTATATTCACAGCTCTTCTATCAGCTTCAAATGCAAGGAGGTCACACATGATCAGGGCAGTAGCACCGCCTAGTTTCTGATTAAAGCAATTAAATCAGAAAAGAAAGAAAAATTGCACTTCGATTCATAAAGAAAAATTAATTATATCAAAAACCAATTTCACCTGGCAAAATTTATAAAAATCTTCCAGGTATGCTTTGTAGAGTGTGTTCCTCATAATCTCAATATTCATATCGTCTAGGTCCTGGAAGAAACTACATATCAGAAAGACATACAGTAGCAGGATGCGTGACACCAATACACTTAGGAGCAGCCACCAGTATCTTACAATCCACAAAAATTCAATATTACAGTACATTACATAAAATTTTAACAGGGAAAACGTGAGCAAGGCACAAAAATAATACCTCAGATGTGATGCATTCAGAGAAATATGGGGCTAACGGCGTATCAACAAGCACTAATCTGTAAAGCTCACGCATGTTCTGTGCAACTGCAAGGGATGCAATACTGCAGGGAGGAGTGGAAAACAAAAATAAGTACAGCACTGTGACGAGTGCTGAAATGATAGAATAAGAACCAACACATCTCTTTGAGAATTTACCTGTCAAACATACCCAATGGATGACATTTCTCCAACAGCTCATGAACATCCCTCTCATGTAATGTTCCAGTGACAATAAGGACAACATTATCAATCATGTGACCATACCTGTACACATTATATAAAGTAAAGGGTCTAATAAACTATATTACCATACAGTACTTGAATCCGAAGAAAGGAGATCCAAACATTACGGAAATAAAAACTGCATTAATAGTATTCAAAAAGAACACTGAATATAATAATACTCACGTTATGTATTCCAGGAAAGTCGATAATGGCTCAGTGACCTGGCACAACATATGCTTGTATTCATCAACCAGTTTAAGAGTGCATTTCTCCACGATTGTGGTTGTATGCAAAGGTGAAGGCTCTGCAAGCAGTTAGACAACGATGAAAGAACCAAAAAAAAAAAAAAAAAAAAAAAAAAAAGAATACTATGATAGTAACACATTAACGGGCAAACCTATATTCTCTATAGCTATATCAGCCAATATTGGAAAGACTAAGCAACATAGTTACCTTACGGAACAGTTTAAGCTCAAGCAGCCAGGAACAACCAACCAGGGTTACATAAACTAGGAAATATGCTCAAGGAAACAACTACTGAAGTGAGATCTGAGCTAGGAAACTGACGTGCAAATGTGCAGCCATAAGGAAAACAGTAAGTTTCAGAGTTACCGCCAGATCAACAATAAAAGAAACAAACTAATCATCTATCCTACTGCAGTTGATGCTATCCGGATCTCGATAATGCTCTCACCAATACAAACTTCAACCTAATGCTTCAGAACAATTTAGATCAAAATCACTAGACATATTATATGGGTTCCATTATTTCCGAAAATTTTCAACAATCTACAGCGGAATACATCACGAAATCATACCAAAAGCAATAAACAGAGGATTATTGGGGAAAGAGATCGGAAGAGTCACCATTTTGGAGATAAGGTCCGTATTCAGTGGCGGAGAGGTGCATCTTAATGTCGTCTAGGGTTTCGCATTGGCACAGGTTGTTGTAATCTGCGGCAGTAAGAAGAGCGGAGCGGTGACCCCGCACGATCGCCTCGAGGTACCCATCGTTGATGTTGAACGTTAGGGCTTCGAATCCGTACATCCTCGTCGCAGATCGGAGCGATCCGAGCGCCGATCGTTCGGATCTCGAAGGGGGATCGAGGGGAAATGGAGAGATCCGAGACGAGGAAAGGGGAGAAGAAACCCTAGGAACGAAGAGAGGGGGGGTGGGGGGGCGAGGAAGACGACGACGAAGAAATGGTGATAGGGGAATGATTAGTACGTCGATGGTCGACGATGCTTGATTGGGTCGACGTGTGTGGTGAACAACGTGTCCTATTTAATGGGCTTAATGGGCCCGAATAGTTATTTTGCACCAAAATGGGCCTAGGTGAACCCAATTTTGGCCACGGAACTTAAACATTTGAAACCCAATTAGGCCCAAATTAACTCGGCCCAACGAGTTCACTTGCTGCAATTAGTATAGACTTATCTATTGTAGTTGGCCACAGTAGCCTACCTTTCGCACTCCATGCGACGCTACTACTTGTACTCACTTTTTCCTTAATGAAATTGTTTTAGGGAACTCCTCCTAAAATCCTTCTGAAAATAAAAAAAAAACGATGCCAGAAACAAGAAATAGATTTAATTGATTGTGTTATGAACAAAAGAGAGCACATCGACTGAGGTCTTTACTGCAGAAACATTTAGTTTGGAAATGTTTTTAACTGCATAATAAATTGAATACCATGCATCATTAAATTCCTTTCTCCAGAGATATCTTAGGATACCCACAAACATTTCTACCGCATACTGATGAGAGAGTAAGTCCTATGCTAACAATAGTTTCTAAGAGGAATCAATTTTTCTTATTCATTTTTTCGTTTCTCCGGCCGAAGGATATAGCAAATCTTAGGGTCAAATTTAAAGGTTACAAGCACTTTTAAGAAGAGCACACACGCAGTAAGTTTAACACGAGGGCAAAAGAAAGGAGTGATAAGGGTAAAAGAATATATGTGAACTGATGATACCTCAAAACAATTGGAGCCCGTACTTTGTAATTACCACCCCATCGAATCTGCAACCAATTAAAGTAAAACACCACTCTAATTTCATAAGCAATCGGAGATGGCGAATCGATCGCGAGATGGGAGAGGATACGTTTTCTACGTTGCGACGGTGGAAAGATACATCGATGGCCCTTGTCGAGTATAAGGCGTTCGAAGCATTGCCTCACTTAGAAGTCGGCGTGGAAATACCGACTTTTGCGACGTGGGAAGGACTCGGGGGTGAAAAACCTACGCTGCCGAATACGACCTATTAGTCGGTAGCGAGACTGCATTCTTTGCCGACTTTACTGAGTTTGCCGAGTTAATTTGTTGGTTCATAGCTAACCTTGGATTGAGAAAGTGCACTTCTTCAACTGGTAAGTGAAGTAGAAACAAGGTTTGTGAAGTTTAATTTTCTGAAATTAAAAAAATACAAATTTAAAGGGTTCTATAAAGGGTAAAAGATTTTTAGGAACCTGTTCCAAATGGCCTATTCTAGTTTAGAGATGTCCATACATTTTATCAGCGTCTCTTTTTTGAAAAAAAAAAATCCGAAATATACAACCTCGGCATCCATATGTAAAGACATTTTCAGCTAGAAGCCTAGAACACACCTTAAAGCGCCCAATAGAACTTAACAACAGCTGAAAACAAGATAACATGATAGCTGACTACATTTGAACCACCGCGCTTAAAAAAAAAAAGGAAAAAAAAAGAAGAAAAAAAAGCATAACATTCTAAGTTTCTGTTAGGAAGTACAATGTCAATGTTCTCACAGTTTGCAAACAATAAAATCTGCCATTCTAAATTGATTAAGTTACTGGTGATGTCTCTTTAACAGCCTGCGTATTAGCCCCCCTTTTAGGACATGCCCTTCTATTGTGTCCCTTTACAAAGCAATAACTGCACGAATAAGTACGTTTAGAAGTGATATTTAATTGCCCCTTTTGAACATCTGAATCAGCACTGCCTCCTCCTGGTTGGATGAGTTTCGAACATGTTCTGCGATTATGCCCAATTTGTCCACAAAGTGTGCAATGCCTGGAGCTCTTCGGATTCTTCTTTCTTTCTCCCTCTGATTTTAACTTTCCACAGGTCCTACGGTTGTGACCTTGTTCCCCACATAACTGGCATTTGAAGTGCATCTTACTTGAAGTCTGTCTCAGGATTGGGCAATAGTGTTTTCTATGTCCTTCTTGCCCACATATGCTGCAGTAGAACTTCACTCCTGGAAAAGAATAGGAAGCTATTTAAAAAAGAAATTAACACTTGCACATGTTAGTAATTCAGAAGCTATTTAAATCACTGATTCATGCAAGATAATCCTCCGGTCCACCTTTCTTTGGTCCATATTCTTTTGCACTCAACCTCTAAACCTACTCCATCTGCGTACTACTGTACTGGGTTGTACACTTGTACATGTTAGTAATTCGAAATGATATTCTATTTTGAAATACTTTGTTTTCTTTGGTCCATATTTGTTAAAGGGAATTCTCTAAATACTTATCTAAAATTCAAATACCCTTGTAGCGTGTATGCAAGTGCATGTGCATGTGTGCATGTGTGTGTGTGGAGAGAGAGAGAGAGAGAGAGAGAGAGAGAGAGAGAGAGAACCCTTCATGGCTATGCTTCTCTTAAGACGATTCTCTGGATTACTGAAATATGCTTTCAAAGTTTCAGATGCCTGCCTTCTTGCAGCAGCAGTACCTTTTGCTTTCTTCAAGTAAAGGAAATGACACATACAAATCAAAATCATATAAATCATACTCTGGCCAACAAATTATGTGAAAATAGAAACCAAAAAAGATTTTGTGTGTTGACTTATTACCTTAATTGCGGCTACCCTTTGAGCATGCAGAACAGGATCGCGGTGAATAATCTTCATGCGCTTACTAAACAATCCTGTTTTAGCATTGAGACTCTGCAATTATTGAACTATTCAAAGGCAATAAGTAACAAATTCAATGCATTGGTCAATAATAAACCATGGCTAAAGGAGACAACTGTGTTCTTTCAGAACAGAATATATATATAAGATGGTACATCTAAAGCCCGTGTAAGTGTCTGTTGTGTGTGTGCCATCAACTGCATCTACTTTGGACTGAGGGGGGGGGGGGTTGGGCGGTGGGGGCAGGCAGCGGGGGAGCTGGGGTGGCGCATGTTGGGGTGGTCCGGGGGTGTGGAGTGCATGTAGGAACCAAAAAAGTGTCCATGCGTAGGCACAGTCACACATGCTGGCATGCCAATAATCAAGAGCAAGTTACTCTTATTCATAAGATGATCGGAGATGCATGTGAAGAAAATTAAGATATAACATATTGCACAGTATTTTTGATGTTCCCTGTTGCCGTAAAACATAGAAGTTTAGAAATATATGGAAGAGAAACTTACTCTCAATGATCTGCTGATCTTTAAGCTAACTTCAGGAGATGGTGACTGGTAGACACGTTTTGATCTTCTCGAAATATCAACCTTTATGTCTAGTTTATCAACTTCATCGTCTTCCTTAACTTTTAGCGGTGAGCTGCAAAAATGTCAAAAATGTGGGAGTGAATTTCATATACTTTGCAGATTTATATAATCAGCAGCATTAGGAATGGAAGTATGAGCGTTACCTAGATCGAGCTTTCTCCCATGGCTGTTCATCAATAGATTCCTCCCATATGACACAATCTCCTAAACATTGCCAACAAGTTCTAATGCCCTATAGACATAAATGCAGGTTTAACAGCTCACTTAAATTATGGGCATTTCATGAGCACTAAATCATAAGCATAATTTGGTTAGGCTGATAGAGCATAATAATCATTCGTGCGTCTATTTTTGTACAACTAGAACTAATAAAAGGTATCATAATGTTGTGAATGGACTAGTTTCTCTGCACTCCATAAAATCAATGGTATCAATAATGGGTAATTTTGATGGTCATGTTTACTGCAATAGAAAATTATGTTAATGAAGTTATTCAATGACACAAAAATTTTGCAGTTTTCGCACATCATGACTGTGTTGGGTAACACAGTTGCAAATATCAGTAATCCAATAAAAAGTCCAACCCAAATAGTTAGCATAACATTGCATCTACCTTCCCATTGCACTGGGAACAGTCGGATCTTAATCTCTCTATTCCACATTCAGTACAAGGTGTATATCCTCTGCCTCTGCAACTAGGGCAAGGCAATTCTCTGATGTATTGCCCATTTGGACCAAACCAGGATCTTAGTTTCGCCGCAACAGGATTTGGATTCCTAGTAAGAGATAATTATAGTCAAGCAAAAAAATTTCAAAAAAAAGGAAAAAAAAATATAGAAATAATCGTGCTAATGCATCTCACTAGTTAGCGAATTTAACATAATCTTCTCCTCTATTCCGATTCAAATCACGCAATTGAAATCTTTTCATTAATCGGAAATTTTTCCTTGATTACAAGCAAGCAATCGAGATAAAACAAAGAAGCGAACCTTGAGTTGGGATCCACATCGAGCCCTAATAACTCTGTCGAAGGATCGAAATCGAGATGCTACATGAGAGGATCGAACTCAAAAAACTTATAAGAAAAAGAAAAAAAAAGAGAAAAAAAAAAACAGGAAACATCAAAAAGTAAGAGACGATCGCTGCTATTGGGGGTGAGAGAGAAGGGTTAGGGTTTTTACGGGAGCGGAGTCGCCGTTCACGGAGAATGGAGTTCGCCATGAGAGGAGGCGAGCACGAGGAGAAGGGCGGCGATCGCTTCGAAGTGGGCGCGTCTTCCACCTCCCCATGGGAAGCGGGTGACGAAGGGAAGGATAGAGAGAGAACATAGCAGTGATGAGGTTGCTTTGCAGAGAGAGAGAGAAAGAGATGGAGATCGAGCGAGAGAGACGAGCAAACGAGCGAGCGACCGAGCAGTGAGAGGAAGGAGATGAGCGCGGAACACGTGATTACGTGGCAAAAACTTAATCCACATCATTTTTCTTTTAAAGTTTATTATTATTATTATTGTTACGAATTTATTCCAAATTTAAAAATTAATTATTTTATATTTAGCTTATTATACATCTTTTTAAAAAAAATAAAAAATAAAAAAATCTTCCAGTCACCCCACGCGCATATACGCTTTGAGGACTACCAATTTTCAAAAAATTTTGCTAAGTACCTAGGCACACTAAAGGCGCTGAGCAACTTAGCGTCTTTGGTATTTTACACTAAAGACGCTGAATAAATCAGCGCAACTACTCAGCGCCTCTAACAAATATGTCAAAGGCGCTGAATAGTTCAGCGTCTTCGGCAGTTATATTTGAGGATTTAGTCAATTTTCATGAAAAATGATCAAGTCATCAGCGCATGCTGATGGCGCTGAATGAAACAGCGCCTTCAGCACATCGATTGAAGGCGCTGATTCATTCAGCATCTTCACAGAATTTTTGTAAAGACGTTGAACGATTCAGCGTCTTCAGGTCATCCATCCGCCGTGGCACCTTGCTGGCATAAGGAGGATTAGTTTTATAAAAAAAAAAAATTCAAAAAATTATTTGGTAAATTTTGATATTTTAAAGGATTATTTTTAAAAAAAATTCCTTACTTCTGATTTTTCTTTAAAATAACCCTCTAAAATATCTTCTCGAAATTCTTTTTAAAATAATCCTCTCAAATATCTTTAGCTCTTATTCCAAATATCTTTATTATTAAAAGGTTATATTAAAATTTTTAAATAATTGTTGAATCTGGGAATAAAATTTATTTCAAGTCACTTTCACTCAAGTCACAAAGTGATCAGGAGCAACACGCAAATCTTTTGATAGAAATAAATGCTAAAGAGAAATGATGGGTCTCTACAACAAATTTAGTTATCAAAGGTAACGGATTGGATGCTTATATAAATTCTTCAGAGGAAAATTTGGTGGAGTTATTAATAAACCGTTTGAAAAACTCAAATTCCATACTTTGTGCACATAATTAATATTCAAAATTTAAAATCTAACTATTTTATAATCTCAGTTAATTTTTTTTTTTTTAAAAAAATAGATAGTATATTATTTTTCTCTTTGAAAAAAATAAAAACCTAAGTTATATGTGATATGAATAATGGACTATGTTGATTGTATCTAACATAAAAAAGTTACATAAACTAAATGAATTGTACGAAAATTAGTAATTTTGAAATCTCTTTGTGTTTATAGATTATTGATATCATAGAGTCTAGGAAAGTAACACCTCCATTAATTACTTGTAAACAATTTCTGCAAATGTCTAAAAATAATTAGGACCCAACTGATTAGCATTCTAGCAAACAACAAACAGCATTTGAAGAACACAAAGTGAGTCAACTGTTGCTCCTTATAGAAACTCTTCCATGGTCAAACCAAAAAATAATGTTCATGTAGTTCTAATTTGATTTATATTGGCTCATTGTTATTGGTGTGTGATAAAATTTTTTTGAAATGTGGATTGCACGGTCGTTATATATTATTTTATTAAGTCACATAATATCAAATTATTATTTGTTTAAGATTTACTTAGTAGTATAGTTGTGTATGCGTATTTTATATATACTATCATCCAAAATATTAATTTGGTGGGACTTTGAAATCAATAATTTGCTTTACACAAATGCTGAAATGTATGTTTAGACATCACATTCCTTCTCATATGTAACATCATTTGATAGGTTTTGTCGCTCACATATAACAAAATTTGAAAAATATCTATGTGCATTTAAATTGAAGGCCTATGTTTTTTATTTTTTATTTTCAAAATATCAAAAAAATCTATCACTTTACGCTAAATTCTGTGACACTTATACCACAAAAATAGTAAATGAGCAAAATGCCCTCCTAATTAGCTCTTTCCTAGTGTTACATGGCTGGGCAATTTAGTAAATTAACCACTTTTCTGATACTCCTTGCTTCTCTCTCCACACAGATATTTTATCGTCTATATTTAATCTACTATAGAACAACTATCTAATATTAATAAATTTTAAAAAATAATGTATATTATTATTACTCTGGCATAGAGCTTTTTAAGTGCTATAAATTATTTTCAAACGTATAATATTTTAAGCAATATTTAAATAAGTAAGTTTTAAATAATGATTAACGATAGAAAGCTCATACATTTTTATCATCTATTTTATATGCAACTTATTACAATAATTTTTTTTCTATATTGTTAATTTTGAGGCTACCTATATTTTAATTAATTTTATAATTTTTTTTGATAAATATTTAATTTTAGTTTATCAAGTTTTAAGAAATATCTGTGAAACTGAATAAAAAATAATTATTATACGATGGTCGATAAGACCGTATGAACTGGCGAGTCACTGCATCTCCTTATCAAACTATAGTGAGTAAACAGCACAGCAGAATCTAAAGTTCCCGCCACCTTATATTTTTCCTACGGATAAACGACGTGTCAATGAAGGATCAACTGTAGATGCTGTTTCGTACAAGTTCCTGAGTTCTAAATCACATTTTAAATATTGCTTATTACTTATCTTCGCTTCTCTTTAAATCCACCCCACATTCTCGGCTCCTGGTATCTATCTCTCTCCCTCTTCTTATCTTTTTGTTTGTTCTTCTTCTTCTTCGTCTCCAATGTCGATCGTGCGATTGAAACCGATCCTACAGCATCTTCTTCCTATAGAAAACCCTAGGCTCTCTCATCGGGAGCTTCGGGATCGATCGAAGCTTCCCCGATCGATCCGGTGTTGCTCGAAACCCCTCGCCTCGATCTCGAGGGGCCTTCGCCGCTCCGATCCTCTGAGATCTCTTCCGATCATTAGGGCTGGTGTGGCTCCGACACCTTTGCTCGCTGATGATGATGAGGCGACCGAGGTTGTCTACTCGGAGACGATTACTCTCAAGCGATTCCAAACGGTATTTAATTCGTTTGTATCTTCTGTCGGTGTTTCTAGTTTGAAATTGATCGATCGGTTCTTAGGATTGGGAATATCCGTCGATCGCCGATTTTTCTTCTGATTTACAGTTCAAGTGCGCAAATTCCGAGGCTTTTTCTAATCTTCGGGATCGCTACGAGTTGTTCTGTGGAGAATTGATTTACTTTAAGTTTCGATTTTGATAGTGGAAGGGCAAAATGGCAGGTGGAGGGAAAGGTATCGGTGAAATTGGACGCGGCCGAGGAGGACGGATCCAGATGGCGTCTGGTGATTGGTTGTAATCTGGCGGGGAAGTGGATTTTGCACTGGGGGGTCACCTATCGTGATGATCGTGGGAGGTAAATTTTTGTTGCTTTAGTTAATTTCCTTGTTTACTTTTTTAGGTTGTTGGTATATGAGAAGGAAAGAAAAGTCTCTGTACCAATTTGTATTGACCTGGGAAGAACGTAGATTTTTTTTTTTTTTTTTTTTCAGTTTACGTTGGATACAATAAACTTGTGTTAGTCACTCATTTATTTAATATACTTATTTTGGGATCAAGTCCAATACTTTTGTATGGATGGTGAAGTCCCAATTGACTATTGAAACTAGTTTAAGATTTTTGATGTAAATGAATTGACTCTTTCTTTTTTTGAGAGAGAAAGGCAGCATGCTGCCGCTTCATTCATACCGTGGTGAGCTTAGCAGGCTGGGTCGAGCCCCAAAAAAAAAAAAAAAAAAAAAAAGACTCAACAGTATCTACTCCAATTAGATCGGCAGATCCGAATTTCAGCAAGAATGGCCCCGCAACACCGCTTTTTGTTTTCGAAGCATCTTCTGTTTCTCTCCAGCCAAATGTTCCACCAGGTTGCTGCAATGGTTGTTAACAGCCTTTTACCCAAGGCGCCCGTTTTTTGGCCGTTCGTAACCCATAGCGTATCGAGTGAAGAAGCGTTGTGGGTCTCCAATTTATTAGGCAATAGGGCCTCCAGCAACGATTTCGTGTAGGAGCAGGATACGAAGAGGTGGTCTGCAGTTTCGTCAGACTCAAGACAGATAGCGCAACAGCTGGAGCTAATCCAATTCCTGTTCCTAAGGATGTCTCTGGTCAACACTCTCCTTCTCAGGATGAGCCAAATTAGGATCTTCACCTTTAAAGGTGTCTTGATGCTCCACAGTTTATCAAACCGGGTTTCTGACACTCCACCGTCCTGTAGGAAGCGGTACAGAGACTTAACATTAAAGATTCCTGACTTTGTCCAACGCCAGAGAAACTGATCCTTGTTGTTAGTTGGGGTTAGGACGGGAGTGGCCTCTTTCAACCTCAGGATTAGACCACCAAGGTCCGTTGTGTTAGTCGCTAAGCCCTCCAGAATAGTAGACCAGTTCCACCCATCTCTTCCCAAGCAATCTTTCACCCTTAGGGTTTTGTTAGATATACCTTGAAAGATTCTTGGGAACATGGTCGAGAGCGGAGATTCCTTTATCCAAATGTCGGACCAAAACGCCGCCCTCTCTCCATCACCAACCGATATCGCCGTGCTACATCTGAAAAGATCTCTCGTACCCAGGACACTCCGCCACCATTGTCAGTGGGGTTTGAAGGACGTTCCTTCGTGCAGTGGTCTTCTGCGTCTATAGTAAAGCCCGTTAATTAGATGGCCCCAGGGGGTCTCTACATCAGAGAGGTATCTCCACCACCACTTTGCTAGCAGAGCGGTGTTCATATTCTCCAGGTTCAGGATCCCTAGGCCGCCATCTCTTTTACTTCTGCAAACCGTTCTCCAGTTGACCAAGCAGTTGCCCCCTTGCACAGACGACTCCCCTTTCCAGAGGAAGGCTCTCCGCAGTGAGTCGATTCTTCGACGCGCCCAAACGGGGATTCTGAAGACCGAGAGGTGGTAGAGAGGGAGGTTCGAGAGCACCGAGTTAACCAGGGTTAGCCTCCCTCCCTGCGAGAGAAGTTTAGCTTGCCACCCAGCAATTCTCTGTTCAATCCTGTTGATGATAAGCATCCACTCTTCCTTCGGTACATTACCTTTTTTGAGCGGTAGGCCAAGATATTTGATTGGAAGCGTGCCCCGTTTGCACTCCAAGATAGCAGCCAGTCTGTCCCCTGTGCTGACCTGGTTTCCCAGGTAAAAGAGTTCAGATTTGCTCCTGTTAACCCTCAGCCCAGATGCCCACTCGAAGATCATCCACAAGTAGCGAAGGTTACGGATTTGACGAGCTTTTGCCTCGCAGAAAAAAATGGTGTCGTCCGCATATTGGATGATAGAGGTTTTGGCCTCCCCAGTTGGTCCAATGCCAGTGATCAGGTTGTTGCGGACCGCTCTGTTCGTCAACCGTGTCAGGGCTTCTGCCACCAGCAAGTACAGGAAAGGTGACAACGGGTCCCCTTGGCGGAGGCCTCTTTTCAATTTAAACCACTTAGTCGGGGTTCCATTGACCAGAATAGCAGCCTTGCCGTTGGAGATGCATTGGTCGATCCAGCCACACCATTTCTGGTTGGCCCCGAGGCAATGTAGGATGTGCCGAAGGAAATTCCAGTTCACTTTATCATAAGCTTTTTCGAAGTCAGCCTTGACGCCAACACTGTTGATGTGCTTGCTCGCGCCCCAGCTGATAAGCTCGCTCGCAGTGACGAAGGAGTCTAAGATATTTCTGCCTTTAAGGAAGGCGGACTGTGCAGGGGAGATGATAGTATGCAACCTCTTAATAAGTCTGTTCGCCAAAACTTTGGAGATAATTTTCTGGACGCAGTTACTGAGGCTGATAGGTCGGAAGTCGTTGGCAGATTTGGCGCCTTTTGACTTTGGGATCAGACAGATGTGTGAGTAATCAATGGGTCCAGTGTTCAGGGACCCCGCATAGAGGTCGTCGAAGATTTTTACTAGATCATCCTTGATCACATCCCAGAACCTTTGGTAGAAAGCCATACTGAACCCATCCGGTCCAGGAGCCTTGTCCCCCCCCATCTGAAACGTCGCAGTCCTGATTTCCTCCAGTGTGAACTGCGAAGTGAGGTGATCCTGGCTCAACGCAGAGTTGTCCGGGAAGAGGTCACTCCAATCGCCGATGGAAGACGCAGGGGGGGTGCTTGGCGCAAATCTATCTTTGAACTCGCGCAGAAAGTAGTCGCTTTTATCCTTTTCCCTGATGAGTGTGATGCCCTCGTCCTCGATGGCCCCGATGTGGTTGACTCTGTGTCTCCCATTCGCCATAGCGTGGAAGAATTTGGTGTTGCCATCCCCTTCTTTTAACCAATGCTGTTTAGCTCTGGTCTGCCAGAGTATCTCTTCCTCAAGAACGATATCTCTTAGTTTAGCCTTGAGAATAGTTCTCGACTCTAATTCGCAAGGGGTCAAGCACCGCTGTTCTTCAGTCGAGTCCAACCTTTGAAGTTCATCCGCCAGATCCCTTTTGGTGTTCTTGATGCTATGAAAGTTGGAGTAAACCCATTCCTTAATCCTCTTTCGACAGTGTCGCAGTTTTGCAGTAAACGTGAGCACACTCCCTTGTCGGCCTTGCCTCTCACCGACCTCACGCCACCAAACCGGAATCAGCGAGTTGAAGTCGGCCCGCGTGAGCCAGACCTTTTCAAATCTGAAGAGATTGGGACCCCGCCACCGCTCCGTTTTAAGTAGAATAGGGGAATGGTCAGAAGTGATTCTAGGGAGAGCCGAGACTGATGACATCGGAAAGGAGAGGTCCCAATCGGTCGAGATAAGGAAGCGGTCGAGTTTTGCAAGAGTGGGCGTGCATTGCATATTAGACCACGTGAACCGCTGATTGGTCATCGGGAGATCTATCAGCTCGAGCTCATTAATAGTGTTGGCAAACAGATCCGAAAGGCGGTTACACCAAGTCCGCCCGCTTCTCTCATCGTCGCAACGCGTAAGGTTAAAGTCACCACACATCACCCAGGGGCCAACGCAGATCCCTTTTAGGCTGATCAGTTCCTGACAGAAGTCAGCTTTCCCTGCCCAGGTAGGAGGGCCGTATACATTTGTCAGAAAAAAGGAGAACCCGTTGTCAATGCTTCGCAGGCGCAGCGAGACTGAGTGGTCGCGCACCACAACTTCCGAACAGGAGAAGTTCTTAGAATTCCAGCACGTAGCAATACCGCCCGACGCCCCAATAGAGGGGATGAATAGACATTTGTCAAACCCAGAACCCGCAAAAGATCTGATAAAAGAGCGTGAGAACATGCTCACTTTTGTTTCTTGCAGGCAAAGGAAAGATAACCTAAGGCCACCTACTACAGATTTAACAAGAAGACGCTTTGCTAAATCATTAAGGCCTCTTACATTCCACGTGCAGATATCTAACATAGGAACAGGAACAACAACAACCCTAACACACACGAGGGCGCCAGATCGCTCAGACCGGCGGGCAGATAAAATCCAGGAAGGCGGGGGCTTCCACGTCGCTCAGCTGAACACCAAACTTAGCACATTTGAGCTTGACCTTGGACCTCTTGTGTGCCAGAGCAGTGTCACATGCGGCGCGATCAACCGGAGCGGCGGTTGCAGGATCGGGCGAACTTCCATCCAACCGGGCGGTTTTGCGAGCCATTGCAAGTTCCAGCGCCGGCTTGCCCTCTTTCAACGCGAGCCGCGGGCTCTTTCTGGTGCACACGGAGGGCCGTGCACGGTTACCCGCTCTGGTCGTCGGCGAAGGAACGAAAGCAGCAGACTCCGGTGGTGCAGGCGCGGAGTGTCGGGCCCCGACAAGTACCACCACGCTGGTCGGGCGCTCACGCGGCGGCACAGCGTCAACAACGATGGCGTCTGCCGGGGGAACAAATTCCCCTGCGCACGTGACGCGGGGTACCAACCCCCAGGCGGGGCCTCCCACAGGATCAGGAGAGGCGGGTAGCACCAGTGTCGTGCCTAGCAAAGTGCCAGACCCAGCGGGCCCAAGCAAGCCCGGAATGCGGATGAGGGTGGGCTCCCCTGCACCCTTTTGCTGAAGGGGAAGTGGGGCCCCGATCGGGGGCAAGGCCCGGCTGGGCCCGCCCAAAGGGAAGATCCAGAGAGGTGTTGCAAAGGCCTTCAACTCAGCCTCGGGGCCTAAGGCAGCCAGGCTTGGCCCACCAGAGTCCAGGGCCCCAAACCTAGAAGGAGCAGTAAAAAGAAACAGAACGAAGACCTCAGAAGGCGCGTCAGTCGAGGGGTACGGCGCACGAGAGATCGTCCGCTGCAGCGACAGCGACCTCGAAGCATCCACCCACTCGGACGACCCCCCGTTAGCCAGGAGAGGGCCGTAGCCACCCTCCCTGATGGAAGGGCTCAAGAACCAAACATGCAAAAACGAGCAACAATTTGAAAAGCGGCCGGAAAGGATTGGAGCACGATTCTCGAGCTTCATCAGTCCGTTGGGAGAGCCGTCGATCACCAAGCCCAAGTCGTCTCGCGTGGGGTTGACGTCACCACCTGGAAGATCCCCCGGGTAATCGGGAGGAAGCACCTCGTGTATACCCGTCGGTCCTTCAGGGGCCAGTACACCGGAGTCCGGCGCCACCACCAAACTCGCCGGAAGTAGTTTCTGTACCGACGGCACCGTTCCACGTCGTCTGTCCCGGATTTCGGAAGATCCCCAAAAATCACTCTGTCCGGCTCGGGTGGCTTCTCTGGAGCCCGAACTCTCACCGCCAAGCCCAGCCAAGGCCACCCGCCGAGCGAGCCGCGCACCATGAGGGTCGGTTTGATCACCCCCCTCGTCTGCCCCCCCCCCCCCACAACAGGTATGCCACGGTCCTCTCCGCCGAAAGGCGCAGTACTTTCGATTCTCACCGTCGCCGAGATGACGACGTCTTCTATGGAAATTGATAAAATTTCCGGAATATCTGCCAGATCATCTACCGCTACCAAACATCTATAGCCCGACATATCCAACATATTAATGCTATTGTCGTCCGCTTGCAGGAACCGACCAAACCCGCCCACGATTGCAGAGACGCAATTCAGCGCCCAGCATTCGAAGGGCAGATTAAGTATCTTAATCCAAGCCTTGTACATAAGTCTAGAGCGGTTGGCACCTTCATAGGGGTCCCAGTGGAGACACCGGAGTCTGCAGTGGTGAAGACGCAGAAGTCCGCAGTTGATTGTATCCTCAGGGCGCACCCATTCCGGAAGAAAAATCACGAAGTCGCGATCTCGATGTCGTGTCGCCAAAAAATCAGTTGGGAAGCCACCGAATTTTTTCGCCAGGTCCGCGGCAATTGTGCCTTGTGGACAATGGCCAAGGTTCGACCTCCCGATGATGTCCGCGAGAACTGCGTTCTTGCACTGGTTCTGCCGCGAACGAAAATCGTCCGACAGGGGGATGAAGGTTTTCATGACATCAGGTCGGAAATCCCTACCCCGGTGCAAGATGCGGCTCTTAGGATGGGAAGTGCAAGCGCGCGCTTGATGACCGGTTCCGCGACACTTCGAGCACCGAAAGGGATCTCTGCAGTCTCGAACAAGATGGTCAGAGGCAAGACACCGGAAGCATTTCTTAGTTCTGGGTGATCGGAAGGAGGAAGTAGGCCTTGGGGGAATGTAAAGCTTGGACACAGGATCTGCCACAGGCCTCCTGAGGAGAACTTCTTTAAAAGAAGGCGGTCTAGACTCCGTATGCGACCCCGGAGTGCCCGGGTTCACCCTCTCTACCTGCTGTACAAACCGCCGAGGTCGAGGATCCCTGTCCTGTCTCCTCAGGATGGAGTGAGGATCACGAATGCAGGACGGGGGAGCACGGGGGGTGGCCAAGCTCGTGCAAAGGGGGTTAGCCCAGGACACCTTGGATGTTGGCTTTGAAGTGAAGGGTCCCCTGCGACAGGATGATTCTACAGCTGAAGCGGGTTTGCGTAGCAGAGGCCTCTCCCAGCTGCTCAGATTCTTCCTGCCGAGGCGATGTGATGCTGCAGTGGTGGGCTTGTCGCACCTTCTTTGTCCGAGGAAGGTACTCCCAGGTTGGTATCCAGTCTTCTCCGACCTGCTCCAACGACGTCTGGTCACGTGGGAATCCAAGGTTTTACCCCCCTCCCTGTCAACTCTGACCCACTTAAGGGAGGCTGATCTTCGGGGGACACGATCAGGGCCCTCCACCCCAGAGCGGGTCCCATATGATCGCACTATCCTGCCGTGGGGGGGCGGTGAGACGCGCCGGTACCTGCTAGGCCCGCACCCTCTTCCCCTCTCTCTACCTCTACCTCTTTCTCTCTCTCTACCTCTACCTCTTTCTCTCTCTCTACCTCTACCTCTCTCTCTCATCTTTTTATCAGCCAATTTCTTTGTCCCAATTGACTCTTTCTTAATTTTGAAGTGTACATGGGTTTGTTTTTGTTTATTACTATTTTATTTTGCAAATTTGCAGTGAATGGGATCAACCTCCACCGGAAATGAGGCCTCCTGGATCTGTTCCTATCAAGGTAGAGTTGATAGTTATTGGGTTTTTTTTTTTTTTTTTTTTTTTTTTTTTTTTTTTTTGCAATGTTGTTTTTCATTTCTATGTGTCCTCAGCTTCTTCTGTTTGGTTCAGTTTTATAGTGATCATAATCTGTAGCTACTCTCAGGACTATGCAATAGAAACCCCATTAAAGACATCTTCGTCCAGTCTAGAAGAGCAGATACATCATGAAGTGCAGATAGATTTTGATAGCAGCGTTCGAATTGCAGCTATTCATTTTGTTCTAAAGGTAGTTAGTTTCAATGCAACTTAGTCATCTATTAGTTGTTATCATTAGTTCCTTTCTAATTTTTAATATTTTAATATACCATCTTATAATTCTATTTTGGAATTCTTTCTTTAAAACTTGATTTTAATATGTTAGGAAGAGGAAACGGGAGCATGGTTTCAACACAAGGGCAGGGATTTCAGGATAATTTTGAGAAAGACTTTCAAAGACGAAAGTTCCTTGGGCAGAACACAAGGTGCTAGCATCTGGCCAGGTTGAAATACTCTCAACAAAAAGCATCTTTGGCAATACTCTATACCAAAATTAATTGCTTAAGCTTTAGTTTAGGCTACCCTTTCTCGTTTTTTTTTTTTTAATAAGAAGTAATGTTTATTTGATATGACTAGAATTTTTTATGCTCGGGAGAAAATAAGAAGTGTCTGGTAGGGGTGATAACAAATTACCTCTTACACCTTTAAATAGAATATTGGTCATTACTTTGTTTTTGTTCCAGCTAAGTGGAAATATTTTAAGACAGTTCTAGCCTTCAACACTTGGTAGCAAGTGTCCATTTTCATGACTCCAATCCGCAACATGTTGTTCCAAGGTCAGAAGTTTTGCCGTTTTATGAAGTAATGGTGCATAAATCATTACGTAGAGTGAATATGAAAACCTCTAAACTTTCTTTGGTCATGAGATGTGAAGCAGAGAATGCATTCAAAAACACGTTAATGAGTGCATGCAAAAGCCACGCTAACGAGTGCATGCAAAAATCAGTCATTACTAAAGTTGTTTAATGGTTGGTCATGGGTGCACCGTGCACAAGACTGTTGCTTTCATCAGCACAGCACACAGCCAAATGGACCTGAGTAGCCCATCAACAAATTTGGTAGTTCCACGTGCCAGACAATGGTGATTAGTTTCTTTCCTTGCCAGCGGCAAATTGAATTGTTGCGATTCTTCTGTTCTCCTAACTAGTGTTATTAGTTTCTTTTTTCAGAGACATTATGCTGAAGATTCAATTTTCTTTTATTTCTTCCATTTTTGTATTGGAACATATCATTCTTAACAAGCTGATACAACAGAGCAAATTTAGTAAGTGATAAGATATTTAATTTGATATTTCTTCAGGGGCTTTTGAGCAGATATCTACCTTATTGTTGAAGCCTGAAGGATCTAGTCCTATGCCTCAGGAGACTGTCCATGGAGGCAGAGAAGCTAAGCAGTGGAATAGCCACATTGCAGGCTTGTATGAAGAATTCTCTATCTCGAAAGAAGAGCCTGTTCAAAATTTAATGACAGTCACTGTACGGAAAAGCAACGACACAGAGAAAAAGCTTGTGCAGTTTGACACTGATATTCCTGGCGAAGTTATTGTTCACTGGGGTGTCTGTAAGGATGACAGTAAGAAATGGGAAATTCCGCCCACTCCACATCCGCCAGCAACAAAGATATTTCGTAATAAATCTCTTCAAACGCTGTTACAGGTATGCCGGGAGGAAACTTATAAGACATCTGCTGCATGGTATCTGTTTTTTATAAAGAGTAACTGTAATGGATATAGTCTAGATCTTCATATGAAATTGATTTAGCTAGTCTAGATCTTCATATGATATTGATTTAGCTCACCAAAATTATTATGTACTTTTACCACAAATCCCATATGAAAATGTGGTTATTTTTTCTAATGGTCTTCTTTTTTTATATGACTCTTTATAAGAAATGTTTCTTAGGATCGAACAAACTAATCTGTATTAGAATTTATGGTCCTTTCTTGTTCTTTAGATTTATTGGTTAGTTCTGTCTGTCTTATGGGGGCTTTTTAAATTTCAAGAAATGGAAGTTAGGTCTGTCAGCAGTAAATTTGCGCAAGTCTTTTGTAGATTTCTCAGTTTTGAGATATCTTCTTTAGTGGATGTAATATTTTCTTTGGGAAGTCTTGCATGATGATGCTGATATAGCTATTTGTTAATAATCATCCACTGATTATGCTGTCATGACTGTTTTTAGTTCTTTGTTCTGTTTGATATTCAGTGAGATATATCAACATTGTTAAATGGCTTGTTTGTTCAATCTAAGATAAATCTTCTCTCTTTTGCGCTGTTGAGGTATCTATGAAACTCTACATACAAGTTCCTCACAGTGCAGCTTACTTGTAATGCAGCCAAAAGAAGATGGACGTGGCAGTTGGGGAATATTTCCAGTGGATCAAGATATTTTAGGTCTGCCTTTTGTGCTTAAGCTTGATGAATATACTTGGTTGAAGAATAAGGGAACTGATTTCTATATCCCTCTCATAAATGTGAGTGGCTCTTCCACTTCAAATAGACAGGAACAGATTGGAAACAAACAGATGGATAGTAGTCAGGACACCGTTTCTACTTTAGCTGAAGAGTCTGTTTCTACTGAGGAGGCAAAAGCACTAGTCCACAATATTGAGTATACCCATGAAATTCTAAGTGAAATAAGAAATTTAGTTACTGATATGTCCTCTAAAAATGTTAAAGGAGCAAATAGTAAGGAAGCACAAGAGAGCATCCTAGAAGAAATTGAAAAGTTGGCTGCTGAAGCTTATAAGATCTTCCGAAGCTCTATTCCAAGTTTTGTGGAGGAGACCGTTTCTCATCTTGAGCCATCTAAGCCTACTGTTCAAATATGTTCAGGGACTGGCTCTGGTTATGAAATACTTTGTCAAGGATTTGACTGGGAATCTCACAAATCAGGAAGGTGGTTTCTTGAGCTTGGTGCAAAGGCTGAGGAGTTATCATCACTGGGTTTTACGGTTATATGGCTACCGCCACCTACTGAATCTGTCTCACCTGAAGGTTACATGCCGAAGGATTTATATAACTTGAATTCCAGGTGCATATTTTTTAGGTTTCAAATGGATTGACATCTCTCACATTTTTAGGTGATTAGGAAATAGGTCCTTTTTTTTTTTTGGATTTGAAACCCCGAACCTTTTAACTGTCAGAGTTTAGTTAGATTCTGTTATATTTGACAGTTTCAGTCAGCAAATTTACGAAATGTTAAATTGTGGATTATTCCCAAAAAATGGTACTTTTTAGTGCTGATGGATCCTGAGTAATATCAAATATTACAATAGTAGTTGTCTTCAAAACCACAAAAAGAAAGCTCTGGGACTGCTCCAAATCACTTATAATTGGGTACTTGGGTGGAATTATTTCGTGAAAAATTGTATAATTTGTAAAGAGAGGTCTTTTCTTTTTCTTTTGTTAGCATTTAGCTGTATGGGTCCTTCTTTAACGGCATGCACGTTATAATAGCAAAGGACTTCAATTTTTCTACCCTTTTCTTACTAAGGACATTCTCTGAGCAACCAATATTGATATCATGTGGCGACATATATCAGATATGGAAGCATGGAAGAATTGAGGGACGTTGTGAAAAAGTTTCATGAAGTTGGAATCAAGGTTCTTGGTGATGTTGTTTTGAACCATCGTTGTGCCCACTTTCAGAACCAGAATGGCATCTGGAACATCTTTGGTGGCCATCTAAACTGGGATGACCGAGCGATTGTGGCTGACGATCCACATTTCCAAGTAGGTTTTCTCCTAGTGACTCGAACAGTTTTCTTAGCCAGTTCTAAATATCTAGTCTATCAATGCGACTCATTTGTGAAACTAGTGTCATTGGTAAAAATTTCAGTATTCCATTGTGAGTTAAATTTGACCATCATTTGATGATTTGTAAATTCGATTAATGTGATACATATTGTTATAGCATTGTTAGGTTTGCCAGAGAATATTAATGGCACCATGCAGATAATAGCTAATGCCAGATTAATGTTGCAAAATTAATTTGATAAACAATGCACTGCTCAAAGATTATCCAAATGATCCAATATTGAAGTTAGATTTTATGTTCCTATTATTATCAGTTTCTACCTCATGTAGCCTATTTCTCTAGATTAGAACCTGTCAGTTTTAGCTTCCGAGCTTTGGACTAGTAAGCTAGAGTTTCCTTTTATCTAGAATCCAGAATGAATGGAAGTTAGTAAGATTGCAACGGTAATTTTATGCAGATAAATTTTATACTGATAACTCTAGGTGACATTTACAGCATGATTTATGGCGTATTCACCACTTATTTATGGCATATTCACCACTAATTCCAGTCAAATATATGTACTCACAATCCTTGTAATGCAATTTTTTTTTTACTTCCCTACCTATTTTAGAGTATTCTTGCCTTCCTTTTCAAAATAACCTCCTTTATATAAGATGCGGTTATTTCGGGGTACTCATATGCACCTGTTGGGATAATTTTTTTAAAAAAAATTTAAAATTGTGCTGGCAGACAGCATCTTATATATTGATTATAAGGTAATATTCAACCAATTCTTTACTCTTTTGGTGGTCTACCTATTTCATAAACCAATATCAATTCTTTTCCTAATTTTGTGAAATGTTCTCTTTTCTGTAGGGCAGGGGCAACAAGAGCAGTGGAGACCATTTCCATGCTGCACCAAATATTGACCACTCACAAGAATTTGTACGAAGGGACATAAAAGAGTGGCTTTACTGGTTGAGGTATTCATTTTTTATTTTTCCATGTTTCAAAAGTTAACTTTTGAATAACTAATGTCTGGAAATTTGTATGTTCAATTTTGTAGACATATTAAGGTATAACTTATGCTTATGAAAATGGCAATCTGAGCCAAGGATGGCTCATGGTTTTAGTGTTGGTTCAAAATTCTGCAAACAGTCAGATTACAAGTGTTGTCATGCAGGCTTTTTAAACAATCAAAATATGGCTAGGCATCTTTCGGATGTAAATCCTTTTTCAATTCTGGCCATTAAATTAATTTAAACATGAATGGCAGCTGACTCCTATTTATGATTGAGTAGATAAACCCATCTGATGGTTCGTGCTCGTAGAAAATGGGTGTTGATTTTGAAGTATCGTGTGCTGAAAGTTGTTTTGGAGTAATGTATGACAGTTTCTGAGAGAACTGAAAAAGCATAAAAGACAGCCTAGTCTCTTGTTCCTTAACCTAGTTTATATGCATCCTCCCCACCTCCCATCCCCCCCCCCCCAATCTCAACCCCACCCCAGCTCTTCTTTTTTTCTTTTTTTTTGTTTTCCCTCACTCTCTCTTGTGATTAGCAGTAAGTGAACCCAACAAGAAAAGTAAAACATTTCATTGAATTCTTTATTCTCTTCTACAATACACACTAACAATACCTTTTATTATTCTGCCTTATGCTTAGCCAGAATCTTTTATATACTTTTTTATACTTACTATACTATCAATGATTGGCTTACAGAAAGGAGATTGGATATGATGGCTGGCGATTGGATTTTGTTCGTGGGTTTTGGGGCGGTTATGTCAAGGACTACCTAGAAGCAACCGAACCTTACTTTGCAGTTGGCGAGTACTGGGATTCTCTTTGTTATACATACAGTGAAATGGATTATAATCAAGATGCTCACAGGCAGAGAATCATTGATTGGATAAATGCCACAAATGGTACCTCTGGTGCATTTGATGTCACTACAAAGGGAATACTCCATTCTGTAAGCTTTCCTCTTTCTTTCTTCAAGTTTGTTATTGACTTGTCAGTTGTCAGTGATGTCAGTGATTGGCTGTTGATGAGCTTATGCTTTTATTTAATGGTCAGTATGTTTGGTAGAATGTGGGATAGTATTTACTTGTTTGTCATCTCAGAAAGTTTCCAACTTTCAAGGAGTAAATACATTTAGATACTAAAATTTAATGTGCCTGCTTGTGATCTTGCTTCCTAGAATCTCATGGTTCTGCTACATTTTTTTTTAACACGACAACTATGAAGTTGTCTACTGGCTGATGTTTAAACTTTTCTTTCTATTTATGTTTCACATATTTCACATCTAGATCTCACAATAACCAACTGTTCATGTTCCTTTTTTTCTTTTTTTGAAATCATTCTAGGCTTTGGAAAGATGTGAGTATTGGCGGTTATCTGACCCTAAGGGGAAACCACCTGGCGTTCTAGGTTGGTGGCCTTCTCGAGCTGTTACATTCATTGAAAATCATGACACTGGTTCGACTCAGGTACTAGAGTTCTAGTTATCAGCTATTTAAAAGAAACTAATATTTTCTGTATGCTCTGCATGTTTGTCACAACTTGACTGTCACGTCATCGCTGTGAATTTGCCATCCTAAATTTATTATATACATTATGAAATCATCTCTCTTTCTAAATCCAATAAATGGGCTCTCAGACGATAAAGCACCTTATGCTGTTAGATTTGATTCTAAACAATCTGATTTGTTGATCTGTTCTGTCTTTGACAACTTGGAAAGTTGTCTAAGACAGTATGCTTAAATGGTGTTTTGTTTTGAAATATGCATTTAAATTTTTTTTGCAATTGGTTTGTTATTCAGAGTACCAATTAAATTGTAGATATTGTTCCTTTTGGAAATGATATTGATTTAATGATAATACTTCTTAGGTTGAATATTCCCACTTCTGTTGTAATATTAAGAGAAAAGTCACTTGTACTGTTAAGTCAGTTCATCTTACGTTGCCTAGCCTTTTCTTTCTACACATTTGCTTGCTGAAAACCTCTATGTTCCTTATTTCCCTTTAAAATGTTGCAAGACACAGGAAGTGACCTTTTTCATTGCCTTTGTTAGGAAATTAAGAATTTGAAGATAAATTATATTCTGTTGAATAACAAAATATCTGAACGTGAAAGAGATGCTCAAAGTTATGCTGGAATATGTTAAAGTTGATTGGTATGTACAGGGTCATTGGAGATTCCCATCTGGTAAGGAGATGCAAGGATATGCATACATCCTTACACATCCTGGCACTCCTACAGTTTTCTATGACCACATCTTCTCTCACTATCAGCCGGAAATTTCTAGATTAATCTCGATCAGACGTCGACAGGAGATTCACTGCAGGAGCAAGGTTTGTATGCACAATCCCAAACATTTTATCAGAAACATGTGATAGTTCATGTTGACTGCATTTAGAATATGGATCCACAGCTGCTTTGGTTTTCTCGACTACTTTCGCTGAAATGTAGACACTCTGGCATTTAAAATTTTCTGACTGAGTGTTGGAATGTAAAGAAATTAGAATTTATGGCATCATATCACCGTTCAATTTCAAATTTGATGTCCATGATTATACTGGTTTGCCTCCTGGTTCAAATTCTGGTTCTTTGGTTTCAGATCAAGATAGCCAAGGCTGAAAGGGATGTTTATGCTGCTGAGATTGATGAGAATGTAGCTGTAAAGATTGGGCCGGGACACTATGAGCCGCCAAACGGACCGAAACATTGGGTTTTGGCCACTGAAGGAAAAGACTACAAGGTTTGGGAAACATCATAATCTGTTGATCATCCCGAGCATCATTTTTATATCAAAATTTTCGAAACAGTAGAATAAATTACCTGTGCCATAGAAAGAACATCAGAAGCTAGATATGAAAGGAGGAAATAATTAGGCCATCAAAATTTCCAGAGTCGCCATTGAGAGAGATGAAATACCCTTCACAGTTTTTAATAATAACCTGTATGTATCATGAACACTTAAAAGTTTATATCTTGTTAATTATATGTCAAAGTGCAACTTTACGTCCATAATATTATTGTACCTTTCACAGTATCTGCAATCTTTGGCCTCATATTTGTAACTATAATATTTTGTTTCTTGTTGGTTATGAAGAGTGATCTCTGATCATAGGGCTAGGCGTTGTTTTAAATATAATGTTTGTGTTATTTTGGAGTCCTAATTTTGCTTCCTCAGCGTTATTTTTTTTTTTTAAATGTTCCTTTTATTTTTATTCTAATTTTGAGGGAATATTCTAATTTTAGATAATACATATCCTAAGTCCTAAACTAAATCAATTGCTATTCTACAATGTTGACATGGAGATCGTAACACCACGGTTGCGCTCATTCGAGCTCTCCTGAGTCCTGAGTCGTCACCTGGGCTTTGAACATTTTTCTTATTAGCCCAAATTGAGCCCAAATCTGGCAGCCAAAATCACACAAATGGGCCATGATTCGCACTGCAATATTACCAGTGATAGTTATACCTCCATTGACTGAGTCGATTGCTAAAACTAAAACAATAATGTATTTCTTGCACCTTGTAATAACACACTATTGCATCTTCGTAGCCTTGAGAAATCCAGGCAAATTTAATTACCATTTTCATCAAACACCACCACACGTGCAACTGCTTGCTATTCATAAAATTTGCTGAATCTTATAAAAGGAAACCACATCGTCTCATAGACCAATAAATATATTAGAACAGTGACTTTCGCACATAGGGACTCATCTAATTTCCATTAATCCACCAGTAAAGAGTAAAAAGCATGTGATCATATATAGAGACTCTGCTCTAAGCCAAATACCATTTACTGAATCCCTCCAAGTTGGATGGCAAGACTACGGAAAGGCAACGTCCGCGCTTTGGATTAGGCAATAGATACTAGGGGAAAAATAACAAGTTCACAGTATCAAAATGGTGTCACCAAAACACCTTAGGTCCTACACTCGTAGTTCTTTCCAATTTATTCCATTCCACCACAACTGAAATGGAAGATCATTCCAAGTTCAACAAAGAAGCCAAATCAAGGCTTGAGAACCAAAGATAAGCCGACCTTGGAGCTCTTCTCGATCGCTTTGGTGTCGACCTCCGTCGAGATGGTGAGGAACGATTTGGGCCTCCACTCATGCTGGATGAGTGCACTTGCCTTGCCATAATTGTTGAAGCGAGCCTTTACCGTTGTGAGAGGGTCCAATTGATGCTGCGTCCCAAAAGAAAGGGTGTTCTCGCTGCTCGAGAAGCTGTGGGTCAGCTCCGCACCCACCGCTGTGCTTGACAAAGGGCTCACCAGGTGGTAGTAGGAGGCACCCAGGCTATCTCCTTTGTTGTTCCTGACGACAAAAATAAAAAAATAAAAATCTTAAGCAATCATTTACATAAAAATTCTTAATTACTTTATGCGTAAATCTACAGACATGGCATTCCCCTTGTGCATAGCAATTTGGATCAGGGATTAATATAACAGGGGTAACCATTTGTCAACCCCCGGGTTGTCCATCTATCTCAAGACGATCTTTGGTTTGACTTGAGAAAATAAACTGTATTAATTGCAGGGAGAACTATAATTATGCTGATAATTTTAGTACCTACACAGACAAGTGGGTGCAAAGCGAGGACCACTACTCTACAGAGAAGACAAGACGCTTGTCCCAAGTTATTCCTAGAACAATCCGGTTTGAAAGGAACAGCAATTCTCAGCCACATTTAGCTATGTTTTGTAAAATAAGGGGGATAACCTTTGTTATCCACACATCCAATATTATCCATGAAGTAAACATAGCCATTGTCTCAGATATAGCTTACTGACAACCTAACAGAAAATGCACCCCCTTAGATGTTATAAAATCACTCACAGAGTCAACACTGCAACAAGATCCGCATTGGTGATGCTCAACCCAGCATTGTACTTGGTGAAGTTCCCAGTTGCAGTATCGAATGAGACATCAGCACCAACAGAAAGAGCCTTAGTTCCAACCACACCGGCAAGATTAACAACAGGGTTGGCGGTCAATCCAATGCTTGCATTAACACCAGCATAATCATGTAAATATTTAAGTTCAACCTGCAGTGCAAAATAGAGAGGTCAAAGAAAAACCCATTGTATCGATGAATGGAACAAGTGTCATCTAATGTAAAATGGTTTAAGCGAATGTGAAGTACCTTCCCAGACCTTTGATCTGGGACGGCAAAGCTGAAGATCGTCTTGAGTCCTGGTGTAGCAAGCTCATCAATTGTAACCGTTGTTAAAAGCTACCAAAGATGCAATAGAAGGTCAGGAAGGGAATCACATAATATGTTTAGTTAATGGGCAATTTTCTCACTAACCAAATGTTATTAAACTAGGTAATGAAATAAAAAATATAGAGAGGGAAAGCATAGGAAAGTCACATTTGAGTCTGAGTTTGCTTTCACATCAACTGTGATATTCTTGTTCTTCAGCTGAGAGTGAATCTCGCCAAAAATCAACTCATTTTTCTTCGTGCCAGAAGCTGTAATTGCCTGCAGAGAGAAACAGAACAATCTAAAATGTTCAAAACCTACAACTGTACAAATATCACATCTTATCTAATATTGCAGAAGGCACCGCAGTACGCTAGCAGCCAAGGTACTCCATAGAACATATGAAGTAGTTGGATGGGCACACAGGCGATACATGTAAGTTCAGCCAAATCATTTCTATGGCGTCTATAATAAATGGAAAACCAAATTCCGCAATAGGCACAACAAAGTTATTCTTAGAGTATCCGTATGTGCGTCTAACTTACATCATGCAAGAGTTTCAAGAAAGCTATTTAAAACTTTTAAATGAACATGTAAACCAATCTAAATTAATGAGCAGTAGATATAAATAAATAAATAAAATTAGATGTATGAGTAACATGCTACAAGTAATGTAAGCTTATATTTTTCTTCTTCTCCTTCTTCCTCTTTTCTTGGAGTATAATGTAAGCTTATAATATAAATCCTGCTTATAACCTAAATACATCTGCCTAAAATGTGTGTCGACATTGATAAGTCAGTTACCCTCCGAATATGCAAATGCTCCTAAGCACTATGTAAGATGCAAAAGAGCAAACAAATGCATGTGGTGAATGGACCATTACGATGAACTAATTGAAGATTTGTTTGAAGAAGCATGAGTTTCAAAAAAATTACTTATGCAGCACAGAAATTTAGACATCTCATTCCCATGCAGGAAATGCAATAACATTTCTTAACGACGTAAGAATGGAAAAACATTAAAACAATAACACCTGGACAGAAAAAAGAGCAAGTAAAAACAACAATAGCACGTCACAAATATCTGAACAAGAAACAGGTTAAGCCGATTCAAGCCGTGTGCTAGAACATGTAATTAACATGTGAGATAATTAACATGTGAGAAGGAAAAGAAGAAAAAAAAAAGTGTTTTGACTAATAAATGGCAATAATCACTAGCTAAGATGGATGTTCCTGAAGGAAAACAACCCCTAAAATTACCACTTACTACTTATAAATAAATTCATACTAAACAATCACATTAGACTACATCAAGTTACAATAACATCTTCATGGATTTTTTTATCCATTTGTTCTCAGATACAAGGAGATTACACATGCCAAACAAAGAAATTGATAAATAAATTGATTACACTATGAAATATAAGTATTAAAACTAACTCGAAACCCTAACACTTCGAAACTAGACTAGAAAATTATGGAAAAAAAATTTAAAAAAAAATACTCACAACTCCGGTCGAAGTGTAGGTAGTGATTGTGAACTTCTGGTCCGTATGGTAGTCCTTGTAAAGAAGATCTACACGCAAAAAATAAAAATCAAAAAAAAAAATCAAAAAAATCAAAAAAAATCAAAAAAAAAAATTCTAAAAATGGAGTAAAAAGTAGTGAAACATTAAATTAATAAACGAAGAAAAATTAGGAAAAAAAACAAAAAAAAAACATATATACCTCTAGCTTTTTTTCCGATTTCAGAGTAGAGACCCGGACCCATTTTTTTATTTTTAGATTGTTTTGAGATCGAAGAGCGCGGAATCGACGAGAAAAATGAGCGGCGGAGAAAAGCCGCAAGAGAGAAATTGGGGAAAAGTAGGTAAATATGCAAAGAGATCCTTCAGTTATACTTCATTCTGAAATTAGGGCTCAAAATTGACTCAGAATCAAGTTCATAGCGCTATTTTAAAAATAGGTATATATAAATATACACTCTTTCGGAGATTCCATCCTGGTGTGATGAATAAAATAATATTTATTTTAAAATTAAGTAAGATGTAAGATGTACATTTCTAACATACCTTTTTAAAAATTGACTGAAGTTGTGCCGTCTTATGCATTTTTACTAAAGTAATAGCTAGTATGCTCGTCGGAACCGTAATATTACGGTGGACAATCATAACCATTCGATTGGTGTGATTCCTTTTTAGAACTGCTAGATTTGATATTCAAATTATAGTCCAAAATATTTAAATTTAAATTTATTACAGATTTATACAGTTTAATATTTTTATAATATCTAATATTATTTATTCAGTTATTATTATTATATTAAAATGTATGTTTTTTTATATTCAATTAAAATTATTTTTAATTCGATGCGAAATTATTAAGGCAGATATTTTTTTGTTTTTTCATGACGACCGCCCGATTGTGATAGGGCAAACCAGAAAAAAAATCTAAAGTGGAATATTCCAATTTGCAGTGACTTTGCTTTATAAATTTATTTAATTTTTAAAAATAAACTTACTTAGACTCATAAAATAACTGAGCTTCAAACTAGAAATTTTTAATATTAATTATCAAATGCTTAGTAAATTTAGTTGTGAAATATTAATCAAAGTGTAAAGTTTAGTCGGTTCTATATGGTGGATGAGAATTAACTAGCAAATGTGAGCAAAAATTTTTTCGACACTATATTTAAAATTTTAAAATTAATTTTTAAATTAAAATATTATTGATGAGCTCAAGCAAAAAAAAAAAAAAAAAAAAGAAGTCGTAATTTAAATAAATTTTGTACATTTTTCTCAAGCAAAAATTTATTACTCACTTAGATGAAAATAAAAAGGCACTAGATGAACCCAAGAATTAAAACCCAATCTTAAGATCCTCTTAAGTAATCGACACTATCCACTACATAAGTGGTTCCCACTTTGGGTCCAATTCTCGAGTCCCGTAACACGCACAATGACACAATCACTCTCCCTCGTCGAAACACATAAATCGACTTCCGAGTCCGCGACGCAACGCGGAGCGGAGGGGGGGAGGGTAAATCCGGAAAATGACCGGCGACTTCATTGTGCGATGATCCCCTCGGAGCCCAACGACGAAGGCCGAGCGCACTTGGTCGGCGTCGGGGAGGAGAGCAGAAAAGACGATTCTACCCTTCCGCCGATCCTCCGAGCCCCGACTCACCTTATCGCCCGGGTCTTCTCCCAGCTCGACTGCGTCGACCTCCTAAGCTGCTCTCTCGTTTGCAAGTAAACTTCATTTATAGTAACCTCGATTACGATCGCTCTAAACCCTAACTGGATTAGAGTTTCTAATTAGATTGGATAGTATGTGCGATGCTGGGAAAGAGGAGGGGAGAGGCGGATACTGTGGAATTTTTCGAATTCAATCTCGTTGTAATCTATAATTATTTTCTGATAAGACTATGATCTCATCTCGTCTTATCTTGTTCGATCCAATTCAATTCTATTAATTTTCTGTCGAGGAATTAGTTATGTTGAAGCTATGCCCCAAAAAAGCTAGATTTGTTGTGATAGATGTTCTTGCAATGATTTAGTGTTTGGAATTAAACATCGGTGGTAACAATATATCTGTGATCAATTAACACACAGTTTGTGATTTATTTTTTCCACTACTCGCCGCTTAATTTCTGGAAACTGAGGCTAGCATGTGAGAAACCAGTAGATTTAATGTTGATATGTTTGTTTTGATTTTGAGGAATGTATGGAACTTCTTATGATCAGCTGTTTGTCATTTAAGCATGATATTGTAGAGGAAGAATGCAGATGATGAACGAATTGGAAATGATGTATTAAGTCATGAGTAAGTGCGAGACAGAACAATTATGTATTAGTCATGGAAATGACGAAATGTTGTATCACTATATGTTGACTTTGTTTTCTCCGCTTATAGACTTTGCTTAATGAGATTTTTATTCCCGTAAGTTGGACTAAAGTTCTGTAAGTGAGTTTTCCTTCCGAGGAAATCACAATCGGCAGAAGAACAATATTTTACCTTTCATTCGAGTGGCCATTTCTGCTTTGATTAAAGTTTCTTTGCTTTGCATACGAAGGCAGTGGTATAGGGATTCTGCCGAAATAAGAGAGGGGTGGAAGAATGAATACATGGAGGCCTGGAATCTATACGGTCTGTTCATCAGAAGAGAAACGCATCCGCCATCGTCTACTTGCTCGATAAGAGGTGTGCATAGCTGGTGCCCTTAAATTCTCAACTGTTATTCATTTACGAAAGATTTCATGCTGTGGATAATTGAGCGTTTGTTGAATTTGATGAGTGATTCTGATCATTAAATGTATTCTATATTTATAAGGTATAATCCACGAATGACTGATTGATTTCATGTATTAGTCAAGATGTATATTTCAGATAACGATTTATAGTTTCTGTTGCTCCAATATGCACAAAGAGAATTTGACTCGATTATTTTCTTGTTGATAACGTATAATGAACTTCTCTAGAACCTGAAGGATTAACGACGTGTATAGAACTCTCATAATGCAACAGGCATACTGTTGGAGATTATGCTGCAACTACCATTGCAAACTAGTCATGCTCATATATGCATATCCTGTTGCGGGATCAAAGAGTGGTCTCATGGTATAGTGGAAAGAATAGAATCCTCTTTCACGGGAATCATATTATTATTAGTGAATCTTGCTAAGTTTGCATATTTCTGTTGGCCTAACATACTGAGTAAACTGGCTTTGTGGCTTCTCAGCAATGATATTCCCCAATATCATTCTCCATGTGGAATATTCTTCCTTTTCTGGTGGCGAAAATGTTGAGAATATGTAACTGTTATGCTCATCTACTTTTTGTGCTCTGGTATTGCTCTCCTTCGCAATATTTCCTTATTTTTCCAGTATAACAATTTACTAGTAACTTTACAAACAAAATATTTATGTAAAGTATTTTATTTGGGATCAAGGAGGAAGTAGTATGCCAGTGCTACTGGGACTGCTACAATCATGCCAATGATTACCCTATCACAGAATTGCAGCACTTTAGTACATTGTAAAGCTACCGGAAAGCATTAGCAACAATGATAAAAGTAAACTATCTCGAAATATTAGCTACCCGGTGCTCATAATATCTGGTTGTACACCATACTCTTTTGCAAAAACAAATGGCACAATTCCTTGAGGAAGAGCTGCCTGCATAAAAAATTACAGTATCAACTTTCTCAGCCACAGGTCACATATATAATAGGGTGCTTTAATCTATGTACTCCTACAAAATTATTTATTTACATATAAAACCCCGCATGCATTCCTGTTGAAAATGCAGTTTCTTAAGAAAATACACTAATCTTAAGTTGAGGAGCCATGCGACTCAGGTTAGTGAGTTGGTTCTGTGTTTGGGTAATTTGCTTAAAAGAGGCATTTTCTTTTCGCGTATAAGAGTATGCATAATATACACATAGAAAGATAAAGTGATAATCTTATAGGGATATATATAGCTATAATCTTATAGCGAATTATAAAAATATCTCTTACTAATATGTAGATTTTCATACGTCTGGCCGGTCCATGCACATTTGTGTTGCATGTTCATTTGCATGTGAGTGAATCAACTTCATGTTGTTCTGTGGGATGATTTCTAGGTAATATACTAGTATGAAAAAAATGTACCTGAACAATGGCAACTTTTAACAATATACCCCTCATTCCAATAGCATAGGAAGATATTGCCATTAGGGCTGGTCCTAAAATGAACCTGATACTCATGGACAAGATCATCATCCGGGTCCCACATGCTATTATGTTGGACTGTGATGCCGTAAAAAGGCCTGTAAATATTTTATTAGTGCATCAGTAGAAGGAAGAAAATGTTTGTTGCGTCTACTAAATTAGCTATATAATATAGCAGTATTGTTTAGTATGTACCTAGGCTGAACATTGCCATACCAAGCCCCCCGTCAGAGAGTATTGTTATGCAGCTACTAATTATTGATGGTAGCTTTATCCCCCATCTGTGGATTAAGTCATCTCGTGACATGATGTTGAATGCTTCATGTAGCTAAAAGAAAATTCTGATTTCTTATGATTTCTATTTGTACCTGAAACTGATCAATGCCCACAGTAGACCGGCAAAACTTGAATAAGTGTTGGGATTACTCATCAGTTTCCTCCCTGCCAGTAATAAAAAAAATGGAGTTCTAGAATACCTCGTGGGCAGATCTTCTTCTTCTTCTTCTTCTTCTTCTTCTTCTTCTTGATATCTTGGTTGTATTTGTCCAGGAGTATCTGATTCCCCTTCCACAGAAAAAGAGAAGCCAATTATCTTACTATCATTCCTTATGAATAGATAATCCAAAATATAGAAAAACTAGGTAAAGCTCTTTTGAGGGCGAGGGATATTCAATTGTTTTGATATTTTATTAGGAATTTTCCAGCTGCATAACAGTTGATATGGACACTTTTCTGTCTGTGAGACGGTTGCAAATTGATATTTTGCCAATGCCGTAGTATGGTGCACACCTTAGTTATGATGCAGCACCATAATGGCCTATCAAAAGGTAAAAACATAATAAATGGGTATTACTCCTGCACTTAGTATAGGTTCTTACCTGTATTTTGAGTTGGAGTCGCTGCTGCAATCACCATGGCAGCCCGGAACTCAAACAAACATAATAAAAGGGTGTTCCACACAACACTTTGTAACACAACTATCTGACTCAGAAATTTTACAGCTTCATCCCCATACATTCCTTTAATTAATGGTATACCCACAATCAACGTATTTGGCAGTGTGGATAGAGAAAACCCAGTAATCAACCAGTCTAAAGCATTTCTGCAGAGTGCTTTACTGAGAACTGCAATTACCAAAAGTGCGAACAATTTTTGTAACATATCGGACAATAGAAGCTTAATGTTCATCTGGTAAGGATTGTTGGTGGAGATGACTTGAAAAGACAGTAGAGGGACTGAAATTTTTGCCACAAATTTGTTGATTCCTGAGCACTGTTCGGGGGTGAAGAGATTACACCATTTTATACACAGGTAAGCTAGAATCATAGTTGTATACAGCGGTACGGTTGCCTCGAAGACATGATAGACATTTATCAAAGAGAACATATTGGAAGTTCTAAAATAACATGAAATCCTATGTTCTATTGTATCTGTGTCCTGTAATGATGTGTGGTTGGGCTCTTATATAGGGAAGCCAGTAATTGATACACTTGGATTGTCCAGAATGCCCATGGTGGATTTGTGCAGCCGCACCGTATGATACTACAATTGTATACGAACTGTTAGATTCGGTGGTTGTCATAGACTTTTCTTTATCTAGAATTGATCTTACTATGCGAGTACGGGAACATTGTTTGGTTTTCATGTTTGAAAAAGTCTGCTTAATATCAATTCTTTTCTAATAATAATCGTGTTTTATATTCATACTAAGCTTCTAAAAGAAGCATATGTTTAATTTCACCTTAATTCTTTGTTTCTTTCTCCCATTTTATCTTTTAGAATTATCTACTACTGTTAACAACTGGAGCACTAATACTGATGGCAAAAAATCGAAAGCATTTTGTCACATTTATTCACTCTCATTTTAGTGTGCTATCCTATGATTATTCTACTGTAGATATACCTACTTTTTTGCATTGCAGGTAAATGTATAGAATCGGTTACTTTATATTGGAAGGAAAATACTGTAGATTTTGGGTAGAAAAGTAATTTATATGGGAAAAAAAAGCAATTTACATATTTCGTATCTTGATTTTTTAATGGAACATTTTTGGGCAAAGAAACATCTTTGGCTGACTTTATCATGAAAGGATGTCGAAAGCATTGTCGGTCAGAAATCGCTGTTTCTATCATGCTTCCCCTGCGTGAGATGGAAAATAAGGCTGGTTTTCTTGTTCAGCATTGGGGACATTATCTAATGCATGTGGTCCAACAGTTTAAAGCCAGAAGAATCTCCTTTTGAATCAGGAAAATTACTTGAGTTTTCTTCCTACATAACCGCGGTGCTTTTTGCCATTGCTTAGTTGGTTTTGTTTTGTTCCTATGCAGGTTTTTTATAACATGATGTATTTGCATTAAGTAACAATCACTAGAAGCATATTAACCTGACATTTGCCTAACTTTGATAAATTGTCTAAGTACAAAAAGTTATAGCACAGAATATTTGTCTGGACTGCATCATAATATTTGATAATAATCAGCTACTACTATGAATGCTGTATGCTCTTGTATGTTTACTTGATATTTCCTTCTTTAATATGTTACATATTGATCGATCTCATAAATTCTTCTCACAAGTATTCTCCAATTTTTTTTTCTCCTTATCTTTTTCAAGCGTGAATTTGGTTTTTTATGCATATTGTGGCATGATTTTTTTCCCCTTTTTATCTTTCCCTTCAAGACAATTTTGTTATATTTGCTATCAGTTTTTAATGGGCAAGTATGTAAGGAGAAGGCAAAGAATAAAGAAGTGAATTGTGGAGGAAGGAAGGTAGGCTGCTTACCTACAGTGCACATAATTTTTTTTGTCTCACCCAATTAAGGCAAAAGCATGGAATAAGTGTTGAGTGTAACTTGCTTTAAATTGGAAATATTTGCCATAAGTGACCAAATGCATCTTCTTTAGTAAAGCCTTTCATTTACTGTTTCTCTTCTCTTTATGCTTCTTGATCACCTGTGAAAAGCTGGCTATCGAGTTATCGAATAATTGCATTTCGTCTTGCTGTCTCTTCTAGCTTTTCTCACCTTGTTTCTTCCTTGTCTCACTATAGAACTGTTAAAAACTGCGTAGTTTCTAATCACAACTTAGGCTTTTGATTTATATAAAGGAGATGATGCATCAAAGAAGAGCTTGCTCTTTTGACTCACAGAGATAGAGCATCCTTGTCACCATAACAGCCTTTTGTTTTTGCCTTCATGGTTGAACCATAGTTGTGGCTTTTCCTTCTCTCTCTGAGTGCCCAACAATAAATTACAATCTGCAGGGTTCCTTTTAAGTTTCTGAGGCGATGGACATCTAATTTTGAATTTAGTTTCTTTAAGTCGCGTAATTATTTGTTTGGTGTGGAGTGTCGCCATATATGTAAGAAAAGTCTCCATTTAACTATAGCACATGCTGTTTATTAGTACGTTAAGCTTGTCCAATTTTTGCACCAAGTATTGAAGTGTTCGAGCTTGTTATTACATCCGCATTGCACTACAACTATTCCATTAACATTCCAAGTTACTGGGTTGGGCGGTGGATGGGCGTAAAAATAATGCAGAGGGTAAGCATGGTTTGTCTCCTCAATTCTCTTTTTCGTCGCAATCTGTTACATACTTGATAAACAAAGTGAAGGGAAGCTGAACTGTGGTTCAGAAATTCTAAAAGTTTAGAACACCACCTCCACCTCTGCCTCCGCCCGCCCTGCAATGCTCTATAGCTGGAGATGAGTCTAATCTGGCTCTTAAGTGGATTAAACAGTCTCAATATGTTAGGGGATCCCACGTAATTTTTCCAATAGAGATAACTTCAAGGAAAAGCCAATGCCAAACGAAACTGGTTCAGAACTCAAGCTTGTTATCATTATTACAATTAACACCTTTCTTAAAAACACATAATATCCACAAATATATTGACAACTCGCATTATTTAAACTAAGCAGCCAACGACGACATAACTCCACTTAAAAAAGCTATAGCAACCTTTAAGGTGCTAAACTCTGACGACTCAACTATGTCGATACCAAACATGCACAGTGAAAGAAACACACCAATACCATGTTATACGAGAACCATTAACAACAGAAATTAAGGAACTTTAATCTCTCCTTCCCACTGCAACTCAATCCTGAGTTTTGGCCTGGAGCACACCATCCCTGACCTGTGATGCAATGTCCGCGATCGCTCCCGGGCCATGGGGGATGAACACGGAGGAGGACTTGGAGGAGGCGCCGATCTCACGCATGGTGTCAAAGTACTGGGTCACGAGGATCATGTCCATCACGTCCTTCGCGGAGGTGCCTGGCACATTGTCTGAGAAGGCCAGCACGCTGTCCCTCAGCCCGTCCACAATGGCCTGGCGCTGCCGCGCGATACCCAGCCCTGCCAGATACTTGGATTCTGCATCTCCCTCAGCACGCTTGATTTGCAGTATCTTCTCAGCCTCTGCCTTCTCATTGGCGGCCTGCCTCAGCCTAGCAGCTGTTGCCAGAAAAAGAGAAAAAAAAACAAATTATAAGGAAGTTTTGAATGAAAGGTACACTGCTTAGGCAATTCTGGTGCTTTTTCATTTTTGCATTTCAGGTTAAAATATCCTCAGATATACTAGAATGGAAAATGCTAGATGTACATCCCAAATGGGATGCACATCTTACACCCACTCCATTCTAGGATGAGGTGAATTCTACTCGTCACATCGATGTGTGACGAGTGAATGAATACCCACTCCAGGATGGGATGGGTGTAGGATGTACACCCCATTTGGGGTGTAAACCTAGCATTGCTCTACTAGAATACCCATGGCTGGAACTCAGTACAAAATTTATCATAAGGTGGATTAGGAGTGCTACTGTCACGGCCCATGAAAGAAGATTTCTAGTCTAGAGATGCAAGAAAGGGCAAAAAAAAAAAAAAAAAAAAAAAAGGATCAAAGTTGCAAAATCCGATTTTACGTACAGAATGCATAAAGATAATACTTGACAAGCAAGTCCTTAGGATGGGAAATATCATATACTGAAATGTTGGATTTATTGAGTCAAAAAAAACTGATAATGTATACACGCCTGCATTAATCTCATTCATCGCTCTCTTAACCTGCTGATCAGGCTCAATATCAACGATTAGGGTTTGAACAATCTCATATCCATACATAGACATTGCCTGTATCGAAAAGAAATCAGATCAGCCAAATAAATTAGGGAGGGTAAACATAAGAAAAATGAGCAGACAGATGACCTTCTCGAGTTCCTCTTCCACAGCTCTGGCTATCTCATTTTTCTGCTCAAATGTGTCATCTATATTTAGCTTTGGCACACTAGACCTGATGACTGAACAGCAAAAATAAGTTTATTAGAAGCTCCAGACACATACATATTACAAGTGCGCGGGCGCACACATACATAATACACATACACTGGTTTTCAATCATGATTAAGAACAACACAGTCGCATCTGATCAATTATTGTGCTCCTTATATTGGAGCTTCATTATAGAAAGGAAAAAAGAACAATACTCCTAATGTGCTCTGTAATTGGGCTTTCTAAAGTTTACAATCAGATATCATGAGAAGAAAATTAGACTATTGAGTTAAAAAAATTTGCCACACTTTGGCCAAAATGCAACCTTACCATCAAAAACATAAGATTGAATTTGCTCCCTTGTGTTGCTGAGCCTATAAAAAGCATCAGATGCCTTATCAGCAAGAGCACGGTATTGCACCGATGCAACAACAGTGACAAACACATTATCCTGAAGCATGAAAAAGAATACAAGAAATCATCATTTTGACATATGTAATATGACCTATATTTTTTCAACTTTACGATTATAATTACTAGTGTAGGACCCGCGCTTCGCAGCGAGTAGATAATATTTCAATCAATCAACATATATAATTATTAAAATTTTAAGATTAAAAAAAATTATAATGAAAAAACTAAAAAAAAATTCAAACTGGTATAACCTTTCATACATTATAAAAATTATTTTTTTATTAATATTTTTTAACTTTCAGTATTTGTATTATAATAACTTGACTTAAACATTCAATTACAAAAAATTTTTATAAATAAATTTTTAGTATAAAGTTAAAATTAGAGAACTTATTTTAAATTGCCAAATATATGAGGATGTCTTTAGATGTCTTTATCTTGTTAAAAGTGATTAGAAAAAAGAATAAATTATTATATGCACCTGGTGTATATTAACACACCATATGCTACAACTTATATTAGAGAACTAATTTTTTTATATAAAAATTTAATTAAATATATCCCATTTATAAAATTTAATAATTTAAATATATTTACTGAATTAAATTTTAAAATTTTTATTACAAGTTTTAAGTATGTAGTGTATGTACTTATATACATAAGGTATAGAGAATACTTAATAGAATGCCCTCTTAATTTTTTTAAAAAAAAAAAAGAAATTTTTGCTTGCATCTACTATATACTAATGTTTCATACACCGCAAAGTATATTAGAGGACTAATATAATATCAGATACTTCATATTCTAAAAAAAAATATGATATAATATATATGATATAAAATCTTTAAATAATTTATTATATTATAAAATTTTATTTTTAATGAATATTTTAGAGTTGGTTTATAGTGCACCGGGTGCGTCCAATAGTTTTTTTGGATGTGTTGAATACTCCCATTGGCTCCTTTCTTAATATAGGCTCAATATAGAACTGTCAATTTACATATCTTATAGATTATACATATTTCATTCAATTCTACTACAAAATTTAGAAAAATGTACACAAAATGTGGCAAATACGAACCTTTGTCTTCGTTTCACAACGGACATCAAGCTGTTGCACACGCAATGAAAGATAACCAGCGATATTCTTCCCTAAGCACCAAGGGAGGAGGTGGAACCCGGGCTCAAGCACCTCATCGAACTTCCCAAAAGTTTCACGGATGGCCACAGTTGATTGGTCCACTTGAATACAACAGCATGCCTGCCCCATGGCTTTACCTGTGAGAAAAACACACCACCATTATAAGTTCTTACACTAAAGGCGATAATTGCCATCCTTGGTCATTACTTAAAACAATCTTTCCCATTTGATTACAAACTCAATAAAAGTCAATTTGAACATACAATTCTTTTAATTTCTTTTCTTAGTTATTTAAGCTACAATAGAATGATAACACACGGTGAACGTAAAATATAATCGGAGGCACCAGGCCAATTTAACACTGCAAAGTGATATAGCCTGTATCTCAACTATGACACCAGCTAATGTGTTATGGCGCACGCATAAAACTATCGGTAGTAGTACGGTATTTTAAATTATTACTCGACGTAATTTACTAGAAACTGTATACTTCTGAAAAGCACTATAAATTGCCCTCCTAGATTAGAGGTTTGCTCCGGAAAAAAAGATGGCCAAGTCAATGTCCCTAAACAACTTTGAGAGCAAACAATAACAGCGCATAATTTAAGTTCCAAAACGGATGATCAAGCATAACGTGCAAGCAAAATTCAAAAGCAAAATGTTAAGAAAAAGCATGTAACAGAGCAGCTGGAGGCAAGATTCACATGTAGAAAAATGGAAAGAAAGGTCACCACTTCAGCTACACACGCGGCAGTTTGCTAATGAAAAGAACATTTCCAACTAAGAAACTTAAGAAAAGCACAGTGTAGCAAGCAAAGTTTAGGGAAACTCTGGTACCCAAATATGCGAGACGAATGGCGTTCTCGGATGAGGCACTCAAAAGTCAGCTATCTAAGATATCACCTCAGGAACAGATATACAATAAGAACGACAAGAACAATGCCTTCGAAAGAGGTATTCAGAACAGCTAATTGGATAACATCGACATATCAAGAAAAATCCCAAAAGACGAAAGAGACGTCCCAGCCAATGATGGCTAGCGAGGTTGCGATATTTAGAAAAAAATTCAGAATAATTGCCACCACCTGATAACACTCAATATATAGGCGGATAAATATTCCGAAAAATAAAGTCAACATACAACTCATACGGTGAGGCTCACGCACTAACGTATTTTGAACATATTATATGGAACCAAACCTGAACCAGTCAACATTTTATTATTCAATTCCCCAAACCCAGCCAACTAAAACTCTTAGGCAATTACTGGGGATGCAAAATTTGAAGGACTAAAAGTCACGCACGCGGTGCCAATACCATCCTTTTCGTTCAATAATAATCGCACGTAGAATACAAAATAATTTTCCAATACCTAAACCTTTAAGTTTGTAATTTGACAAAAGAGCCTGGATACGTTAATTTGTGCATCCTCTGAAGCACTACCAAATAAAAAAGATTCCGATTTTTTTTCCAATTAAGCTTAGAATTAAATAGAAACGAACAAATATGATAGAGATAAGCATAAGGTAACCAATGAAAAGATGAAATAGTCAAAAGAAAATATCTAGGGCGAAGTTTCGAAAGAAGCCAAAGCAACCACGAGTTCTCGACGCGGAGTACTGGATATGTATAAAATTTTAGTAGCGAAACCTTTCTCGCACACATAAATCAAAATCAACCATAGGAAACAACAAATCGAGAAGCAAAAAGTAAAAAATAGAAATAATTCGCGAAAAAATAAATAGCAAATCGACCTTAAATTCCCTTGTGAGAGCTCAAATTAAAGATGAAATTGATCAAATTGAGAGAGGGGAAAAGGGTTTCTCTCATACCTATGGGCGATAATGGCGAAGCGAAGAAGGGGCGGGTAGAGAGCTTGGGGGAGATGATGAACAGGGCGGAATCGGCGACGAGAGCGTGAGGGTAAAAAAGGGAATGGGATCGGAAGCTTCACAAATTTTACCCCTTCCGCGGTAAGGGCGTGGAAGTGGCCGTAACGTACCACAATTCACATATGGTGGGGACTGGGGACGGTATGTGGTGAATTTGGTGAATTATATGGGCCCAGTATATGTGGCCCAGGAATTCTCTCCCTTTCGGGCCCGGTCCGATCCTTCTCCATTTAGCAAAAATTGGAAAATTGGGGTCCAAAACAGCGATGGTTGTTCCGCGCAATTAAAGTTGAGTGGGTGACGGTTTTGATGCTGTTGCCTACAGCTCGGTAAATGTTCGAAAATTGCACGGCATCTTATATTTCCGTCCACTAATAAAACAGCAGAATTTTCTACTTTTGAATTAATATCAAATGGATTTTTTATTATTATTATTATTATTATTATTATTATTATAGAGGAAGAGCCAAAGAGGGGTGTCAAACTGGCTATTACGTTTATTTTTTTTTAGTAGTTAGAATTTGAATCTCAAAATTCAACATCTCGAATTATGTACATAAACGCATAGTTTGCTCCAATAATTCGTTGTAATAAGTATGAAAATAAATATTTTCTGACCGATTCGGTAAAAAGGAGTCTATTCAAAGTCTACTCTAACTCGCAGAATGGGCATAAAGATGGCACGATTATCTGCAAGTGCCTAACTTCTATTTGGGCATATGAAACTCCACATGAAATACGCCATTTGGCGCCGAGTGGAAATAAAAGCTTCGAAGAAAGTGGGAGTAGCGTGCACTAGACAAAGTTACGGAACCATTGTTGGTCTACCGAAGAAGCTTCATATATAATAGATATATAGTACAAATATATTTAAAAAAAAAAAAAAAAAAAAACTAGACTGATAAAAAGCGTTAGAGGCGGGTACCTTGGTCACGATTCTCCAGGACAGTTTAGAATTCACAAACAATGGAAATTTCGACCATTAAACCTATCAAATATCTAGCCAAATTGGTATATATATATATATATATATATATATATATATATATATATATATATATATATAAAGCGACTTAAAATTACCTTGAACGAGTTTAAAGGAAACAGAGGCATCGACATAAATATCATTCAATGTAACATTTCACATAACTAATCCGCCATAGAAGTAGCACAGTTCCCTCTAGCCTTCAAGCTTTATCCACATGAAAACCATCAGAGTTTTTTTTTTTTTTTTTTGGGTCGGCCCTTCACCAGTTATATATGGCAATGCAAATCATCACGTGCCCACATACCCCCAGTTTCAACCAGGCAACGGAGTTTCGTAAAAGCAATTAAGAGAGTAGGATGACCCTATGGTTTAGGGCTGTCTCCCTCCAGGTTTGGGTGAATGGCGGTACGGAGAAGCATGCGGACCGTTGGATAAGCTCCTCAAGGGCTGTGGCCCGTTCCTCGCGAACGAGCTCTGTGATTTTAGACCATTTGTGCTGCCAGCATGCGCGGCGCGCTCGGCCTGCATTGTCTGGAAGAAGTAAGAGGAGCTTGCCATGTCCTTGAGGTTGAGAAGCGGTTTGAGAACTTCAACTACTTGGCTCATGAGAGGGCGGGCCTTGGGGTCGCGGCTGAGGCAGGCGTGCGCCAGCTGCGCTGCCTTTTGGGCCCCTTTGATGGAGAAGTTGCCCTCCAAGCGAGGGTCTATGAGGCGGTAGAAGCGCCGCCTTTCGCCTAGGTGGGGACGGGCCCACTCGACCAGGTTGTGCTCCCCGTTGGGCCGGTTTTTGTCCATGGACCTTCGGCCCGTCATCATCTCCAATAGCACAACCCCAAAGCTGTAGACGTCACTCTTTGATGTTAGATGTCCTGGCAAGGGTAAGTGAAAGGAGGCGGAGGCCGTGGGTAAGAATCAGTATATTCAAATGATGATATTGATACGAATTTAAGATGTGGTAAGACCACTTCATTTGGATGAAATAAAAGTACCGCATAACTAAAAGTAATAGGAAAATCCAAGCACCATCCATTTGATGATATCGAATGGGAATTTCGAACGTAAAGTCAGAATACTATAATAGCAAGATCAATGAAGGAGTTACCCTATGGTGAAACATAGTGGTTGGCTAGTCCAGTATTTTAAGTAGATGACAGCAGGACGCATGGAACAAACAAGGCTACTTTTAAATAAACAGTGCTGACAATCCAAGGGAACACTTACCAGTCATCACATATTCAGGAGCAGCATATCCATATGTTCCCATAACTCGAGTTGATACATGAGTTTTATCACCCTCAGGGCCATCTTTAGCAAGACCAAAATCTGAGAGTTTAGCATTGTATTCCTGGAGAACCACATTGCCAGCAGTAATATAATACTACGTTTAAAATAAAAAGAGGACAAAGATTGATATGTTACTTGAATCAGGGCATACCGCATCTAATAAAATATTGGATGTTTTGAAATCACGATATATTACTGGTCTTTCCGCTTCTTCATGGAGAAAAGCAAGGCCCTTCGCTGCACCAAGTGCAATTTTCATTCTGATGGACCACGGGAGAGGCAGTGACCCTGTTTATGCACAACATGACAAACAAAATAGATTAAAATCGTATACACGGCAATAGAGCAATAGACGTTCCGAATTAAAAAGAATTAACAAACACAAAGAGACAACATGGCTGATTGTCTGTCATTTACAAGGATTTTAACATGGTTTACTTCTCGAAAGAATTGATGGGTTAAATAATGTAGCATACAAATGAGTATGTATAGGCATTTTTAACTATTTCAATAGATGATAGATGCTCCAAAGTATTTTAACATAGTTTTTTGCACAATCATTACAAAGTATGTTGCCGGCAACTTCTGGTGGGCAGAGCAAAGGGACGCAACATAGGTAATTGCAGATTAAGAGGAAAATAAAGATTCTGATAATACTTTCTGATCATTCAGACTGGTAATTGTGATAATGATCTAGAAGGATAAGTGTTGGGAACTAATTTATAGTAGTCCAAGAACTATTATATGGGACAGATTCCTAGACATATGAAATGAACAATCAACAATAAAAGATCCTCAGGATTTTTTATTTATATTATTTAAAAACTTAGGCTAAATAAACAGATATTAAAGAACAAGAAAGGGAGGTAATTGTAAACTGTCTTTGACAAAGAACCTTGGTTCCTTCCTCAACGAATACGATGTAAAAGAAAACAACTCAGAGACTCGAACAAACAGATACTTGCTGGATAAAAAAACAATGAAGTAATGAAATTCTTTGTCTAAGCATAATCATAGATGAGTATGTAATGGGGTTCATTATGTAAGCATAATTATGTATGGGAAACAACTAATATCACCACCTAAAATTTAGCAGCACTGATGAAAAGAAAAGGCAGTTGGATATCTTGCTTTCGAACTTAAATGGAAATTATTTAACAGGCAGCAGCAACTCAGAAGGCTTTCCCATTATCTTCTCCAGTGAGAATATCTTCCTCTTCAGTCACTGTAACCTTGAAAAGTCTACTATAACAATGAAACAATAAGAGAGAGAGAGAGGGGGGGGGGGGGGGGTGGGTGGGGGGAGGGCTGTTTTGGCGGATTGGGTGGTTTCTTCAAACTTAATGCCACTTTGTATCTTGTAGTAAACATTTAAGGCTACTATGCATATTGTAGTAAGTATTGTGGTCTATACACACACTGAAATTGGTCATGTCAATCAGTCTTAGAAATATAAAATATTAAATTTCGTTACGCAGCCACTAAAAAGTCACTCTGGATAAACAAGGAATATAGGCCTGACAAGGAATATTAGTCATAGAAATTTTATATTAATTAAGACAAATGTAAATAAGGCAGCTCTATTAATGAAGAGTGTGATGTTTATATAACAGTCCACTATGGTATTCTTGCCTAGAAAAATTAGATGAACAAAAAGGCATCTTAGAAAAAACATGTGTTTCTTGTCTTCACAAGGAGATGAGATCTTACCGCATATATTAGTTAAGATAATTTCCAAGAATTTTCAAACACTGGCCTTGTTATGTTGAACTGGATAAACAATTTTGTGGCTAGAGAAAAGTTAAGAATTAACACATTATTCAAGTTGACAACGCTATACAGGCCATAGGCTACTCAGGTCTACTAACTCGTTTCCCCTGTATCTCCTATTTCACTGGATACGAATGACATGAGAAACAAAAACATCTATATACGACTTATTCACCAAATGTAGTAACAAATTAACAATCAACAACAAATAGTCTAGCACACAAATCTTAAACAAGTAAGCACATATACCTTTATATGTATATCTACGTAAAAATGGGCAAAGGCAGCCACTTTATGAACAAATTTCTGTAAGATACTAGTATGAAATCTAAAGCAGGTTCTACAATTGAACAAGAAATAAAGTAACTACAGTTGAACATGATATTCAATCTAACAGTTACTCAGAAACATCACTAGAAGGTAGACATTTAAGGCTCCTCAACACAAGAAAGTAAAACCTTAAGCAAGAAATCAGGAAAATAGGCAGAATAGGTCCAAGAAAGAGTCAGTTCACATACTCCTAAAAAGATGGTTTTCCAAACTTCCACGAGGCATAAACTCATACACCAGCAACCTTTGATCATCTTCAATACAATATCCAATCAACTTCACTAAATTCGGGTGTAGAAGGTTACCAAGAAAATTAACTTCCGCCTGCAAAAAAAAAAGTCAAAAGATATAACAGTCCACATATAGCAATTTGGATGGGTTTCAATAATTGACTACTCAAGGTTACATTCAAAGAACACATACCACCCACTCTTTATGCCCTTGAAGTCCATCGTGGTTGAGTGTCTTTACAGCAACAGTAAGCCCTGTACCAGGCTTCACAGGAGCAGTTCCATTCTCCTCAATCCATCCCTTAAAGACACAGCCGAAACCTCCCTCGCCAAGAAGACTCTCGGGTCTAAAGTTTCTGGTGGCAGCCTTAAGCTCGTTGAAAGTGAATTTCCGCAACTGAGATGCAACTTTGAATTCCTCTCCTGCTTTAGATGTTGATGAAATACTCTCAGCATTGCTAGTAGTTGTAGAACCGGAGAGTACTGGTGCAACCGGTTGGTCCCTGCTGCCATCATTTGTCGACTTACTTCCTGTCAATTCAAACACGGAATGGCAGTTATAAATGGCTTTACAAGAATTTAAAAACCAAAGAACTCAAAAAGTTTAGGAACAGAAACAAGCAAAACAGAAGCTTATTTGTCCTACAGAAAGGAACGGATGAAAACCAATTCCGGCTGCGGAACAAGAACTTGAGTCTAGTTTGGGTGGGCGAACTCAAAATCTGTGGCTGTACTTTAAGTGAGTACTCATTCCAGTTTGGTGACATTCTCAAACAAGTGACAGACAAGCTAATCCCCTTCTTCTAACAAATAGGACAATGAAAAACTAAACAGATTAATTCCCTACGTGTTTCAGGACAGAACAATGCATGAAACCTGAATAAGAAATATTATATCAAAACCTAAATCAGAACGCCCTCAATTACTAAGTGCATTTGGAGCAAGAAGTATGTACATTTATAACATCCATTCAGACTGGGTTCTCAACATGATATCTAGATACCAAATCTCCCAACTGCGCAGCAATTAATGAAGAATTTTTTAAGAAAGTATCATTGCTTGAACAATAAAGAATTTTTGAATAGCAAACTCATTTACTAAATGCTACATAGTAGGGTTCTCACCACTGCAAAAATGAAGCTAAGTACCTTCGCACGTGTTTACCAACAATACAATACCCATAAACAACAAGCAGCACAACTGAAAGATTGAAGAACAGTTCGGAAACAAGAAGATAAATCTAACTAGGAGAGATGGAACCAAAACATGATAATGTGAATGAAATCATGTTTATTTGAGTCTAAGAACATCACATTAGCTGGTGAATTACCGCAATGAGTGCTGGCGCTGCTGATGGATGTATCTACTTTGGATCTCGAAGAGATGCAACTCCCCATCAGCCGGAACTTAATCCAACACCCAGTCTCCTCCCTCGCCTCATCCTTCTTCTTCTTCTTCCTCCCTTTCTCCTTCGATTTCCCGACACTATCCCACGCCTCGAGCTGCACCTCAACGGGTCTCAATCCCATCCTCTACAGGACTTTTCCCACTACTTCACAGAACCATCAAAACCCCCAACTATCTAAAAGATTCCCACAAATCTCAAGTAAATCGAAGAGAAATCCCTCCAAGTTAACTACCGGACCCTTAAAATCGCCATAGTAGAGATCTTCCGAACGGAAAACAACGCAAAAAAGCTTCGATCGTTCAAATCGAGCCTCGAAACCCTACACCGTCAGGGGAGAAATCCACCGAAATTGGGCGAAATCCGAGGAACGCAACGAATCCCGAACTCGTAATCCCCCGCAGAAGAACCCGAAACCCTAATTAGGGTTTCGAACGGGAGGACGACGAGGTCACCGGACGAAGACTAGGTCCACCAACACTACCCGGAGCAGAAGCTTCGCGACGGGAACTCCGGCGAAGGAGAAAGTCGGCGGGGAGATGCCGAGGGCGCCGATTCTGCGCGCATTGGGCGAAATTTGGGGGTGAGAATAGCAAAGGGGCGAAGAGAGAGAGAGAGAGAGAGGGGGGGGGGGGGGGTGTTGGGGGGTGGGGAGGGGAAGGGAGAGGGGGAGGGGCGCAGAGGAAGAGTGTGAGAATGGTGAAGAGGAAAAAGCCCGGGCAGCCCGGGCAGCCCCAGTGGAGGCGAGAGTGAGGAAAATCCGGGCAGGCCGGGCAGGGAGTGGGAATTTAGCAAAAACCGAGGGAGCATACTGCTGCCCATAATAATCCTATGCGGCCAGCCGCACATGGATGTCATGCGAGATACCATCTCCACCGTTCATCTTCACAACCAACGGTAAAGCATTGCTACTCGTATAAATATGTTCAAAATAAGAGGATAAATTGCACTGCTAGTCCCTGAACTTTAAATCAGACATTAAAATTTCTAAATTTATAATAACAAATTTAATCTATACTTTATTCTTTATAAAGATACAAATACACTAAAATTTAAAGATCACTGATGTCGAATTTCAAAAATTAAGCACTAAAATAAAATTTGGCTAAAAGTTTAGGGATTAATAATAGTGCAATTTATTCTTTAAAATAATAATATAAAATAGGAGGGGGGAGGGGGGGAGTACATTGTCTCTTATGTTTGTACACGTATGGTGTGTGTGCCTAGGTGTGTGCACCAGTGCGTACCTTTTTATCCGAAAATGTATTTGGGTACTATTATACGGTCACATCATCCACACACACACAAACACAAACAGACGATTTAATAATTGAAATTGAATGTTTGTGAAGTGTGAAAAGTGTTGGGGATGGGTTGGTGGGCTACGAATGGGCCGGGTTTTTATATTAAGCTTATTTTGGTGCAAGGATTAGGAATTGGTTGGTGGGTTTGAGCTCTGGTTTGGTTCGATTCTAACTTCTTCTTCTTCTTCTTCTTTTCTTCTTTTTTTTTTTTTTTTTTTTTTTTTTTGAGTTGGTTGTTGTGATTAGTAATGTCAATGACAAGTAGGTGTAAGTAGGTAATACTGTGGAGAAGAATACATGTGGGTATGGGACTAAAAAATATGTGATAAATATTAGTTCAGCTCATTTAATCTGGGAGAGAGAGTATCAAATTGAATACATGATCAGTTTTTCTCTTTTTTATTTTTTCAAAAATCAGGATTTAGGTATCTTGTATCTTCCCAAGTTTAAGTTTGGTATGGAATATGGATTACAGCTCACAAGTTTCATCCTGCATTTTGTTGTTTGAACTCCAGTAGATAATGATGCAACATGGTTTCTACAGTTAACCTGTTGAAGCCACAAAGATAATGTGGACCAAAAATTAAGTAGTGGAATTGGATCCTAAAAATGTCTTGTAAATAATTTTTTTTTAAAAAAAAAATTCTGAAAATCCTGATACATGTAATCTGTGCTTTCCCAGCTTAACATTGGTCTCAGTTACAACTTACAAAACACATTCAGTGTCTTATTATTTAAATTCCAGTAGTTATTGTAATACAGTTTCTACCAAATATTAACTCATAGAAGCCACAAAGACAATGTGGACCAGTTGATGTTTGATCCAACCAAAGAAGCGTTCACGTTAGCAAACTATAACCACCGTCCCTAGGACAAATAATAAAAGATTTAATGGCCGATATTCAAAATCTTAAGTTCAAAATCGGGTTACTTTACATTTCCTATTAAGCTCATTTTTAAAATGTATGTACGAGATGAGTACCGTGTTATCATTATCTCTTTCTCAAAAAAAAAAAAAAAAAAAAAAGAAAGAAAAGAAAAGAAAGAAGTGAGCTATAAAATAACTGACTCCTATAAAATAAATAAATTTAAGAAAAAAAAAAAAAAAAAACAAGATGGATCGAAAGGCCCATTTAATCGCCCACTGGGGCATTTATGTATTGGGACAGCCGGGGCCCACAGATGATGAGCCCACAATGAGCATAAGGTGCCTGCGTGGACCACATGGGCCCACTGGGCTACAAATCCACGTGCGTTGGAGCTTTTACCGTAAAAATATGTGGAGAACCCCTCAACTATTGGAGACTAACCTTGCATGTTTATTTTTTTAAAGTTCGTAAATTTCTAAATTTGTTTGAATATATATATATATATATATATATATATATATATATATATATATATATATATATATATATATATATATATATATATATATATTTTATAATTAATTAAGTTAAAAAAAAAAAAAAAAACCTTTATCAAATTGTGTGGCTCAATTAGCTATAATAAGTTGAGTAACCTACATAAAATAGTTCAGACTATTCAATTTGATGAAATTATTGATTAAATTGTCAAAAATTTTAATTTATTTAGCCAAAATCATGCTATTCGTAAAAATTATAATAGTTGACGGGATTTTGATAGAAAAACTTATAATTTAGGGGGGGGATTTTTATAATTGGCGATGGTTCAGTGGGGCTCTATACAATTTTGCCAGCTTAAAAACTCACACATGAAGAATCGATGGAGCTCCAATTGTGGTGACTAGATTCATCCTTCTTCTCTTCTCAGGTCTAATTCATGAAAACGACCACTCACTGGAGATGAATCCAATCTTATAATTTGGCCCCTATGGTGTCAACATCTTTGTTAGTGTTACTAGTCAAAGCAATACCATCAATTTCCAAGCATTCCAAAAAAGAAAACAAAGAGTCCAATCTCACTTTAATTAGAAGGAAAAGTTGTTAGAACAAATCTCAACAAAGTTATTAAATTATCTTACTCCAAATAACACCCACAGGCTATATGCGAGAGATCAAATGTGTTGGATCGTTGGTGCTAATTATTAATCACAAAAGTTTGAACGGTTAAAAATACACAATCAACTCACTTAAAGTGTATAAATACAGCGTTTACGGATCTCGATTGGATTTAACCTATATGGACGTTGGATCTATTGCAGTTATGTTTATTATGGACCGTAACCCTACTCAATTTATTAGTTTTTTCGGCTTATTATTACAGGGCAGAAAGTTGGTTTGAAAATCGAACCCATACCGCTGGCTTTAAATCTAATCATTAATTTCAAAAGCTCGAACGACAAGAAATACGCAACCAATTTACTTAAAGCGTATAGATACAGCGTCCACGGATCTAAACCGAATTCAACCTATCTAGACGTTGGGTCTATTGTTAGGTTTATTGTGGACCACAACCTCACTCAACTTATTGGGCTCATCCAAATCAGCGTATTAGTCTTTTGGGCCTATTTTCATGGAACAGAAAGTTAGAATATATTTTTAATTCATAAATAAACCGCTAATAAGATATTAAAAATTGATTTAGGCATAAATATTTAAGTTAGTAGTTTGTCTATTATTCTTTGTGGGCCGTTCGCATCCACGCTAGATGAATATTTCATATTATTCACTGTAGAACTTTTGGAATGAAATGTAGGATAGTTTGTAATTGTCTTTAGAACAAAAGTGGATTGAATCTTGTTCAAAGTCGTTCAACATGCAGATCATCACCACAGTTTCAATTCTTGTGAGTATAATGATCGCTGCAAGACGATGCTTTTACGCAATTTGTTAAATGATCAACATTTTGTTTAGAGTTTGCATCGTAGCTTAAGAGCTGTAGAACAAAGTTTGAAGATTAAGTATTGAGATTCCATCAACAAACAATGTATATTAGCATAGCTTCAACTCAGGTTCTTTCTAATAATATAAAACAATGTCACAAAAGCTCTAAATGCAAATGAGGAGCATAATTGGCCCACTTGAGTTGTAATCCCAACCGATCGAGAACATCGTAGATCTCATCGGCTTTCGGATGAGATGCGTCTTCCACTAGAAATTTATGTACCACACCATCCAATTCGATCCAGCTATACGCAGCTAACTTGTGCACACTTCTGCTCTTCATCAAATCCCTCGCTTCCCTCGCCTCATTCCATCTACCGTTATTTGCGTAGATGTTGGCAAGAAGTACATAGTTGGAAGAGTTCTCCGGCTCGAGCACTAGAAGTTTCGTTAGTGCAAGCTCGGCAAGCTCAACATTCGAGTGTACCCTACAAGCACCCAATAAAGTACCCCAAATTACTATGTTGGGTTCGATTTCCATCTCTCGTATAAACTCGTAAGCGTCTTTCAATCGTCCGGCTCGGCAAAGAAGATCGACCATGCAGGCACAATGTTCGACTTTTGGGTCGATGCTGTGCTCCGTCTTCATACTTTTAAAGAGGTTAATCCCTTGTTCGACTAAGCCAGCGTGCGTGCAAGCAGTTAATAACCCGACAAAAGTTATATCATTTGGTTTGAAACTTCCTCGCTCCATCTGTTTGTAAAGATCAAATGCATCTTTTGCGAAGCCGCTGAGTGCTAACCCTCCGATCATTGAGTTCCAAGTGACAACATCCCTCTGATGCATTTCATCGAACACTCTACGCGCTCGTCCAATGTTCCCACACTTAGCGTACATATCGACCAACGCAGAACCGACATAAACTCCTAATGCCAATCCATGACTCTCAACGTAGCTTCCGATTCTCTCTCCGACTTCTACGGATCCCAATTGGGCACAAGCAGATAAAACACTGACGAGGGTAACTTCATTCGGCTTACAATTTTCCGTCTGCATTCTCTCGAAAAGCTCCAAAGCCTCTTTCGATCTCCCGTTTTGCGCATAACCCGCAATCATGGCACTCCACGCCACAACGTCTCTATACTCCATTTGATCAAATTCACCGCGTGCCTCATCAACAGCTCCACACTTCACATACATTTCCAACAGTGCGGTGCGTACAATCATATCCATCCGGAAATCATTGTCACCGATTAGTTTCTTTATCCTGAGTCCAGTTTCTAAATCACCCATTTTGGCACATAAGGATAAAACCGTCACTATAGTGATCACATTCGGCTTAGCATATTCGGCTTGCATTCGCTCAAACAATCTCAACGCCTCATGGAAATCACCTCTGTGAGCATAGCAAGCGATCATCGAGTTCCACGATGAGGATGTCCTCCGCGGCATTTCATCGAACAACTTGCGCGCTGCTAAGAAATCGCCGGATTTAGAATATCCGGTGATTAAACAGTTGATAGGAACAGGATCCTTGACCGGTAATTCATCGAAGACCCTCCTCGCCGAGTCCATATCACCGTTCTTCGCGTAGAAATCAATTAAAGCAGTTTGAATGAACACATTTGAGCAAAACCCACGAACCAGAACTTGAGAATGGACTTGTCTCCCTTCGTAAATCGCGGCTAACACCGCGCACGACTTAAGAACAGGCGGAATAGAAACAAACGGGATGAGGGTATTCTTATTACGCGCAGAAAAGAAGGTCCCGAGCGCTTCTTTGTGCAAGGAGAGCTTTGAGTAGGCTATGATGATGGAGCTGCAAAGAGTGGGATCTGGTTGGGGAATTGCGTCGAACAGTTGACGGGTGCAGTGTACAGAGGAGGGGTTTGCGAGAAGCGCGGCGACGAGAGGGGTAGGGTCGAGGTGTGATTTGAGGATAAGGGCGTGGATTTGTTTCAGATCGTTGGGTCGTAGAGGGGATTGGAGAAGAGAGCGGAGGCGATGCTCCATTTATGCATCTTCTCTCGTTAGCGGTTCTGTGTATGGCGGGAGAACTTGAATAAAATGATGCGTACTTATTATTATTATTATTATTATTATTATTTTTAAAGTATTCCACTGATATGGGTATGGAACTAAAAATTTTTCCAAAAACAGGCGTTGAACCGGAATACTATCGATAGATGATATTTTTTTAATATTATTTTTTTTAAAAAATGATGATAAATATTTTATAATCAAGATCAAAAGATAAATTTTTTTTTATTAAAATTTAATTGATTTAAATTTTTTTATATTATTAAACAAAAAAATCATCTCATATCAACTATTAAAATTATATAAATTTTATAATTATTTGATTATTAGACTAATGATATTAAAAAATTTAAAATTTAATTTTTAAATACTTCAAATCGTATATATCATATTCAAAAGTGTTGATCGCTAATTTAAAAATTTCATCATCGAAAATAAATCGTTAGCAACGAAACTCATTTGCTACCAATAATATTTAAACACAGCTCTTGAAAATATTTTCTTTTAATATTAAAATCTCAAATAAAATTTCTAAGAGATTGTTTGTATAATTTTTATATCTATAAATTGATTAAGAAACCTGGGTTTGGATCAAGTTGCTAAGTTGCTATTGACTTTTTACAGTCGAATGATCACGGAAGCAACTAAAATAGCATCAAACACATTATTAATTACATTAAAACAAACACACAAGAGTGAACGAAGCGATAGCATCCTACCTCGTTCTCCAAAAAAAAAAAAAAAAAAAAAAAACATACAAGAGAGAGCAATTAGGAGATAAAAAAAGAAAAAGATGATATTTGCTGAGATTGTTCAAGCATGTGCATTTAAAATGAGAAGCTTCTCTCACCAGTTCCTATACATAACACATATAACAGCCCAGTTCCTCAACCTAGTTAAGGATAATCACACGAGCTTTACATCACAAATCAAGCAATGATAAACACAGAAACTGCAGGTAAAACGCTTCCGCTCCGTGAAAGCACGTTTCAAAGTTCAACATCAACGTCTCCATTCAACTTGGATTGTCCTAACTGCAAATAGCAAAGCAAACACACATGAAAACCAAAAAGTTGAAACTAGAAACTGAATCACTTTCTATGTTATAATGTTCAAAATCAGGCTCCAGGATACTCCATAATAAAGATCAGAGGGTTTGAATCTGGCATCTAAGAGAAGAATAGAATCATCGCCAAATATACGTTAGCTGAGAAGCAACAATGAAAGGACAGATAATTGAGGCAAAATTGCTAATGTATTCCTACAAAATTCCATATATCATATTTGTCCCTCCTAGTAATTGTATATATCCCCCTAATTTTAAAAAATTGTAAGCCTATGTCTGTCCATATTTGACCATTTAAAACTCTCTTTTCCTGCAAAAATGACCACTCTACCCTAATAAGGAATAAAATAAAATAGCATTGCCATCATTATTCATTCCTACATCAGCATTCTATCTTTATCTCATGTTAAATGAATCCTAAAACCTGTACCTTTCAATTCACAATTTTGCCAGGAAAATCTGTCCTAATTTTTTACGTTGGATTTCGAAACAAATGTTTTAGTCTTGACTGTGCACAAATTTTTGGAATTCACAAATCTCGGTCTTTTTCTTCCTTCCGTATTCAACCTAAACATTAGAGGCAAGATAGAAGAAGGTTTCTTAGTGCATACCGCTCCCATCTCTAGATAAAGACAGAGATCTGTCACTTTTGACTCCACTGTTGCCACTAGCCCGGACCAGCCTCTGCGCACGTGGTGAATTTGAATTCAAGCTTCCATGCACAGAGGATGGCAGTGAATGGCGGCGCATAATGCTCCCATTTTGGTCTGCTGAATCATCCAACTGAGGTGAAACCTGACCTCGGAATTTCGCCTTTGCAGATTCTGTTGTACCCATATAGCTTGGCAAAACCGGAACATTTTGTAAACCATTTTCGGGATAATCTGACTTTGCCAAGTAAGAAGACTTCCTCCTACTAGTTCGCTGGCTTTCAGAAGAAGGTTGCTCTTCTTTGGAGCTTAATGCCCCATTCATCACCAAAGCTTTATCATCATTCTCAATGCTCTGCAATGGCTGTAGTTCAGCTCTTCCCTGAGCATTGGTTGAGGAATCAATCTGCTGCTTTCCAGTTTCAGAAATTACAGCAGTTCCAATTCCAGGCTTGTTTTCAGGTGTAACATCTGACTTTTTCTTTACCTTCAGCAAATTGTCATTGCTCTGTTCTGGATGGTCAGGCAATTTAATCTTTGAATTCGATAGCTTTCTTAGATTACGATTAACCTTCGACTCGTTTTGAGGGTTTTCTTGCACAGTGTCAGTAGGAGAGCTAGCCAACTTTTTTGGGTTGCGGTTCCTTTTGTCTAATTCAGAATCTACGGTCATTTGCCCAGAGTCAACACTTAGAGCAGGATTCCTTTGATGATTGCGCTTCAATTTCTCGGTTTTAGTTGCTGTAGCATAATTGGCTCTCCTTGCTCGTGGTTTTAAGTCAACAGCCTTTTTGAACAGGGGAGGTCGCGCCCACACTCGAGCTTTTGTCCATCTCTCTAACCAGCTGAAGACTGAATTGTGATTATCTGGGTGATATCCAATGTGTAGTGCCCTTGTCAAAGTCGGTGAAGAGAGAAGCTAGAAAGGACATAAGGAATCAACACAAGAAACATAACATTACGCCCAAGAAAAAGACAAAAAGAAAAAAAAAGGTCACCGGCATATGCGGAGGAAAATGAGCATTTAGACTCGAAAAACCCGGTCAATCCAATACTAGATTAATAAACATGAACTTGCATTTATTGCTAAGATCAATTAGTAGTATCAGCTATTTATTTAATACAAAAGCAACTTGGACCTACCTTCGAGACAAATGCATTTTTATATAATTTCTCTTTCCAGGCATCCAGGGGCTCAGAATCCTGAAAAAAGAAAAAAGAAAAAGGAAAACCAAACATTAAAGAAATGGAATTCAAGAAATTAGAAAGAAGAGAAAAAGGAAAAGCATTTCCTAGTAAGTGCAATTTCAGTGATTAAGATCAGTAACCCATATCAGAAGGAATATATGGAGGAAACATATGAGTATATATCAACGATCAGAAGTTAAAACATAGCAGGGAAAAAACCTGAGCAGGAATAGACAACATAGCTCTGTCCGATTTCAATACTAAGCACAAAGGAAAATTATACCAGAAGCACCACCCAGATTTAAAGAGAAAAATATTTAGTTGAAATGGGATTTATGGAACAATACATCCAGAGAAGGATGGCAAAAACAAATAGAGACTCAAATCACTCTTTAAGTGTGAAAATTCAGTTCCCAAAGCTGGTATTTTAGGATTGTTACCGCAGTGCCTTTTGGCCAATTCCTTTTACTGACATTACGGCCAATTGTAGAGCTCCTAACACCTCTGCCACGAACTACAGCTTGGAACTTTATGATTGCCTGCATAGTTTGAAGAGTTGCAACAGCTTGCCGCCTTACAAGCCGCCCTCGGATTAAAGCTTGTAGCCTTATGATAACTTTCAACACTCGAAATGCCCTCCGCGCCTGCATCCAGAGCACACATAAATCAGAAACAGACTACTGACCAACACATGATACCCAAAGGTCTATGGCAAAAAGAAACTTATAAAAGTGTACACAAAGAACACATATGTAGGAATAGTAAGAAGAACCCTTCGCAGCTTGAGTGTTTGACAAACAATTAAATAACGTATAAAACAGATGAAGTACCAGATAACCTCGAACGGCAGCCTGTGCCTTTGTAGCAGCCTCATGTTCTCTTCGTTTTTCAGCATCAGATACAACAATCTCTTGTTTCTCCGCACCATGAGGGCTCACAAGCACAGGTTCAGAGATCTCTGGAGAATTCTCAGAAAGAGAAGTCCCTCCCTGCCAAACAAAACCTTTATCATTTCCATCTCTCTGAAGTTGAAAAAAAAATAAAGATAATTCAGAATTTCCATGCAATATTAAGTTAAATAAAAAGGAAAAAGCGAAGAACTAAATGGGTTTAGCATTCAGTTTTATGTTGTCGACTTGAATAAAGCTTGAAATGAAATTTTCCATGTTGATTTAAGCAAATACGTCTGGGAGAGCGCCTAAACATTGGTTGAGAAGCACAAATTCAACAAAAAGACATGCTTTTAGGTAGTATCCTCAATAGTTTGTTGCTCAAATTGCCCCTGGAGGCCTTGCTGAGTTATAACAGTGTATTAGCGAACAGCATAATGAAAAAAAAAACCTTCCTGAAGCTTCAATCCCACAAAATGGAGTCAGCTATATGAATCCTCAAAACAAATTAACTGTATTCATCATACAAGTCCTCCTATGCAACTCGATCGAACATTCTCATCTTAAACCATATAGCAGCAGCATTCGAGAAAAGCAGGTAGAAATATATTCCATACCTCAAAAAGTAGGAAATTGAAGCTTAAATCGAAAAAAAACCAAGTTAGGAAACAACTCTTACTTTGTTTGAATGCGCTCTTGTTGATTTCTTGCCAAAAAGCAAACTCTTAATCCATTTCGCGGGATGCTTCCCCATTGCCAAATCCCTCTAATCGATGACCCTAATTTTGGATACCAGAAACCTGCAATTTGAACCAGATTGGTGAAGAGCCAAAATTGTGATGATATTGTAAACAAATACACAATCAAATGAGCAGTAATCCAATTTATCCTGCTCAAACATCAAAATTTAATTAAGAACTTTACATATGAGAGTGAGCTCCAAAGAGCTATTCAACCACCAATTATACTGAAATATTCAACAAAATCACCCTGTAGGTAAAAAAACACAATTTTGTTTCATCCATTAACTTAAGATTGCATCGAAATCTCCCACCACATTCACTAAACTCCACACACAGGTAAGATAACATCAAAATAACAAATTATCAGAACCCTAGCATAGCATCCAGACATAAAAAAACCTCGTAAATCGAAAGTAAAAAAGCTCGAATACCGAAAAAATCCCAAAATCTACAGCTCAATCCAGCTAAAAAAAGAGGATCGTACAAAAGGAAAAGCGATAATTTAAAGCCACAATTTTCGGAAGAGAAAAAGAGAAAGATCAAGTGATTTGTGCCAAATCCAATGCAGCGATTACAGATAAAATTTAACAAGAACCAGCATCAAAATCGAGCGGACTCGGAATCAAACCGATGATAAGGAAACGATTTCGAAACCCTAGCTCTCTACTTCATTCGTAGCTCAAAAGCTGCAAAATGGAACAGTGGAGTATAAAAAGAAAAGAAGGGGACGTAGGGAACGGTTCTCGAGCTCAAAAACTTTGGTTAAAAACATATAAAACTTATATTAACGGATCACTTTTTAAGTCCACTATCTAATTTTTTTAAAAGTTTAATTTTTAAAATTTAAATTATTTATTTATTTAAATAAATTTAGAGTTGATGACTCAAAATAGTTCATAATTTGCTAATTTTTTATCAAAATTTTAGTGTCTAAACTCTTGTAAATATTACGTTTTAATCCCTGACTTTGAAAATAATTCAAACTTTCATTGCAATATAGTGGGATCAACTGAAATAATTAAATTATTTTATAGATAAAAGAATGAAATAGTAGATAAGAAAGTACGAAAGTAAAGAGAAATAGTAATGTTAGGATAGTACAGGGACTATTCATTTATTTTACAAAAATAAATGAAACAGAGAGAGAAGGGAAGAAGCTTTGAGAGTGGGGCCCACCCCCAACCGAAGCGAATTATAATCTGTCGGGCGAGAAAAGCACATCGGGATGCAAACCCGATAGAGAACTCTATCCCACGTGGTATCATCTCTGCCACACAAAATGCCACGTAAGCTAACGCACGAGAATATTAACCATTTAGACGATTTGACCGGATTTAGACTCCAGGTCAATGATTATAATTCGACAAAAAAAAAAAAAAAAAAAAAAAAAATCTCTTTATCACCCAATTTTGCCCTTCCCCGCTGCGTATATTTACAAGTAACCCAAGCGGATTTGGACGGGTAAACTAACCGAATAAAAACGAAGCGGGGCGATATCGCGACCGACCAACAACCGCTCCGCTCCGTATCATTCTGAAAGAAGCGGCCGTTCGATTTGATTTGTACGGTGATCGCGAGGTTTTGAGAATAATTTTATGATGAGGCAATCATCTGTACCTACCGCAAATAGTTAAGACTCTATTTGAATGGATAACAAATATTTTTATTAGATATATATTTTAAATTTATTTAATATGTATATATATTTAATATATAAAATATATATTAAATAAAATATATCAAATTCAATTTTTAAAATTGAATTTGATATATAATTCAAATATATATCAAATTCAATTTTTAAATTATTTTTCAAGAACAAAAATAATTGCCCCTTAAATGAAATATAATTCTCCAATAAAAATACCACCTTTTTTTAAAAAAAATAAAAAATTAATCTACTTACTATTATATTAAAAAAAAAAATTGTATAATTCGTTATTCAATAACTTATTCCAATATTAAAATAGGGTGGAAAATTTGGATAGTTAGTATTCAAACTTTAAATTAAAAACCTAATTATTACATATTTTTAATTAAATTTATTTAAAGAAAAAAACATTATAGAGGGCCCACAAATGGGATAGCGCTGATAGGATAAGTTTCGTTGTTATAGTAATGTTCTATTTAAGTGTGGACTTTGTGCTAAAATCACATGCACATCTATATATTAAATATAAATTTTATATTTTATTTATTTATAAATTATTATATTTTTGCTACTTTTATTTTTTAAAATAGTAAAAATATATACTTGTAATATTTTTTTTTTTTTGATAAAACATGAATTAACAAAGAGAAACAAAAAATAATATCCATACACTATATCAAAAAATAAATGTTACATACATAAAAAGTTGTTTATTTTGAAACGGAGGTTATGTTAAATTTACAGTCATTTGACGTGCCTATAGCCGTATAGGACCATAGATATCATTTTCTGAAAAAAAAAAAAAAAAAAAAAAAAAAAAAAAAAAAAAAACATGATATGATGGTAATGATTAGATTTGGTGGTATAATATTATAATAAAAGAAATATAATCAAGCGAGGATCCAATGCAATTCATACATTTTCAAAAAAATGTATATATAAGTATATTTTATTAATTATTTTAAAATAATCAATAAAATTTATTTTATTCTAAAATTAATAAAATATAAAATATACATCTACTTTAAAATATATATATTTATCATTTTCTCTACAACAATAAGGAGATACTGGTGTATTAACGTAACCGGCTAAAATTAAAAATTTAATAATTGATATCAAAATCTCAAATAATAATTTTAATTACTATAAATTTTAACTAAATTTATTTTAAAAAAATAAAAATATATATAGTTTCCCGCCCTTTCTCACTAAAAAAATAAATAGTAAGCTTTGATTTGAGCGACAAATATGTACAATTCACAGATATTTTTTTTTAAAAAAAATCACATATTAAGTTTTATATATAAAATTACTACGTACAAAAATATTGCTTTTAAGGGCCATTGATACATGCATACAAGAGAGTTAGTGCACTTACATGGCTCACCAAATTAATAAAAATAGCACTACTATATGGATAATATTAAGCAATAAGAATGTTCTACATTTGCTCTATAATAATATAAAAAATCTTAATTAATTTAAAATTCTCCCTCGAAGGGCATCAAGCACTTTCCATCTACAATTTTTTATACATTTCAGAGTTAGCAATTTATTTAACTCTTTAGCTTTTGAATAAGACATCTAATGAAATATATATAAAATCCAAAGAAAAAAGAAAATTACATTCATTGCTTATTTCAAAAATAAATATAAATTCGAAAACAAGTAAGTATAAGATTAATTTTATATTTGAATAAAAATTAGATTATTTCTGAAAATAAAAAAAATAATATTTGGATATCTAAATTGGAATTCTAAGAATAAGAGTAATTTTAATTTAAAAATAATAATATTTTATCTAATTAATTAATATAAAATATTAATTAAATAATAATTTAACTTATTTAATTAACTGTTGTTAAATAATTATAAATATTAATTGATAAAATAATTAACAATATTAAGTATTCTTAATAAATAATTTAATTAACTATAAATAATTTAATAAATTAATAAATTAATTAGTTAATTATCAAGTAGTAAGTTAATTAATTAATAAAATAATTAAATTAGTTAAGATATTAAATTAATGAAAATTATATTTATTTTAATTAAATTTATGCTTTTTAGGAACAAACTTATTCCATGAAAAATGCTCAAATTACTATTCCAATTTTATACCTCTGCTTGTTTCATAATGATGAGAATTATTGTTTTCATCTATAATCAAAACGTGTTTGAAAAATAAAGCTGAAATAAAATCATATTTCGGATTTTGTTCGTGAACCAAGCGGTGACCTAATAAATCAAGATTCTAAAGACCTATCATTCTCATTATATATTATTAATAAAGATCAAATAGAAATTTTAATTTTTTTTTGCAAAAAAAAAATCTTAAAAATCAGTTTACAACACGGAGAATCTCTTCTGGGCTCTATTGTAGTCCACAAATTGTGGTTAGGAACTTATATAGAGCTCATTATAAGACTAATCCAGTTCCACTTTTGGATCATGTTTTATGTGCAAACACAAAAGAGAATCCACATCCTATGGGCCTTTTCCTCTATCATAATCCAATTTGAGTTTGGGCCATAACCCACATTCCACAGGGGATAAAATAAAAGAATAATCCAATGAAGATATTGAGATACTCAAGATGGAATAGAAATAAAATGAAATTAAAAAGTTGAAAAGATTTATTAAATCATATAAAATAATAAATAAAATTTAAAAATAGAATGATTTTAAATTAGAAATTAGACTTATTTATTAAATTATTATGAATTTGTATAAGATATAAAAAAAAATATATATAGTTTTGTCATTCATACGTAGAGTAACTATAACAAATAAGAATGCTCCATTTTGGGATGAAAAGGTGCTTTGCTATGTCGTATATTTTATAAAATGGTTTGGAAAATGTTTGGTATAATAAAAAGAGCGAGCACATGGGAGGCACTTGGTTCATGCAATGTAGTATTCTTAGTTTTGTGAATATAACTAAAAATATGATTCATGTGAACTAATTTACTACCAATATTGAATTACTGCATTTAATTTAGTATAATAATATAATATTAAATTATTGTGTATATAAAATTATTACCTTCTTTTAAGTTGTCCTATAAATTTTACGAATTTTGCATTTAAAATGGAGAGAGAGATAGATGGGGACGGAGAGAGAGAGTGAGAGAAAAAACGAATACATTAAAATTTCAATAATTGAGATAAGAATGTTGGAAATCTAGTACTCCATTTTATAAATTTAAAACCTGTTTCGATTCCGTATGAAATAAAAATTATTACGTACGAAAAGAATTACACATCACTCTTTTTCGATAATTGAGTAATTTCAATTTAAACCCACTTTTTCAATCTCTCTTTTTCATTACTTGACTTTTTATAAACCTAGAAGATTTTTTTCTCTCTTCCCTCATCTTCTATAAATAAAAAAGAATTTTTTTTTTAAAACACAGCTATATATTAGATGCATCTAAAATCTTAAATATTTTGATCATGCTATGTGAATGTGTATTTAAATATTAATAAATTTATCTTCAATAAATTTAAATATTAATATTAATATAATTAGAGTTCATCTATAAATGTAATCAGATCCGAACCCAAAAATAAAAAAAAGAAAAAAAAAAAGAAAAGAGGAGTACAACCTGCAAAGATTGCAATAAAAAATATGGATATATATAAATGTACACCTCATTTGAGGTGTACATCTTACACACCGCCCATTTTAGGGTGGGGTGAATTTCACTCGTCACTTCGAAGTGACGAGTGGATAAATGTCCATCCTAGGATGGGCTTAATGTAGAATGTACACCTCAAATGAGATGCACATGTAGCATAGCCCAAAAAATATTCACCCTCTTTTTTTTATAATATTTTGGAATAATTCTGCGTTGGCAGTAATTTATAATCAATGAATTAAAAAGAATTCTGTAGAAAATCGAAGCATTATGACATAACGACAAAAACCAAAAACACTGTAGGGTCATGTGAATAGAGCCGTCATATAATTGAATCGTTGGACAGCATATTAATCAAGAATAAGTAGAGCATCCTCGATCATAATTGTAACATGGCCGATCACATGCCACAACTCCGACGAGCAATTACGTTGCCGCATTTTATTGGTACAGGCATAGAAAAAACCCCACTTATACGTCAAATTCTTCACAAACAGTTTCTTATTTTCGTACCATACAAATTAAACCTTTTTTTTTTTTTTTTTTTTTTTTGAGTGGGGGGATTATCCTAACGCCATTAATTATCACAATTAATTTGGTTTAACTCCATCCCATGTCTTATTCCAATTTTGTGGGTCATAGATTCAGGCATCTCCGCCATTCAATAAATAGTCCCGGCTATGACAACTCTGCAACCATGTCCCCGCATTCACTTCCCTTCACTGCAACCCCAACTCCCCATTTGTTCACCCCAACCAATTCCGTGTACGAAACCATTTCCGCCTCTTCAATGCGAATTCATTGACGATCACCAAACAAGAGTTGGTACCCAAAATGCCAACCATAGAATCAAAAGGTACAATTTCTTTTCTTTCTTTCTTTTTTTTTTTTATTTTTTTTTTTTTTTTCGAGAGAGAGAGAGAGAGAGAGAGATTTCTATCTTTTACATTTAAAACCAAACATACTAAATTCTTTAGTTTTATATTTAAACCATATATATATATATATATAGAGAGAGAGAGAGAGAGAGAGAGAGAGAGAGAGAGAGAGAGAGAGAGAGAGTTGGGCTGGAATGCTATTGATAGCACAAACCCAACTTTGCCACCCATTTTGTAGCCCTTGAATCGCATTGAGATTCGTGTAGACTCTTTAATGAAAAAAAGAAAAAAGAAAAAGTAAAAAATAAAAAGCTTTTCTTTTTAATTAAAGGATTTGCACGAATCTCAATGCAATCCAAGGGCTACAAAATGGATGGCAAAGTTGAGTTGATGCTATCAAACTATATATATATATATAATTGAGCTCATATGCTTGTAAAAATACCAAGTTATTTGTACTTGTGAGTTTTTTTATTATTTTTTGAGAAAAAGAGTTTTTTTATTATTGAATGTAGGAATGTGCGTTTAGGACGATGATGAAACTCTTGAGTTTGGTGGGTGGCTGATGGAATAGTATGATCTAAAGAATAAAATTAATCAAAAGATTAGATCTAACGATAGAAAATTTACAAGCACTAATTACTTGGTGTTTCTACAAACACAGTAGCCGGACTATATATATATATATATATATATATATATATATATATATATATATATATAAAGAGAGAGAGAGAAAAAAAAAAAGAGAGCTAGGCTGGAATACTATTAATAGCACCAAATTATTGATGCTATTAAATTTTTAACCCTTCGATTAAAAGATGTATGATTTAAATAATAGTGAATCTCTCGGATTTAATGAGCGATTGAAAAAATAATAAAATCTAACAGATAAAATTGATTAAAGGGGTTGATCTAAGTGTAGAAAATTTGATAGTACCAAATGCTTGGTGTTATAATAGTATAGTACTCAGACTTTATATATATAGAATGAGAGAGAGTAGAGCTTATATACTTTCGAAAATATAAATCCAAATATATTTGCAAATTTTTTACTATTAAATTTGTATTGAGATTTGCGTTATTTATCTTTTTTTAATTAACTTTATAATAATAAAAATCTCAATGTAAATCTCACAGTAAAAAATTCTCAGGCATTATTTTACTTCTATATATATATATATATATATATATAATTGAGCTCATATGATTGTAAAAACACCAAGCTATTTATACTTGTGAGTTTTTTATTCTTGAATATAAGAATGTGCGGTTAGGATGATGATAGGACTCTTAAATTTAGTGGATGGTTGATAGAATAGTATGATCTAAAGGGTAGAATTAATCAAAGGATTAGATCTAACGGTAGAAAATTTACAAACACAAATTGCTTGGTACTTGTACAAGCACAGCAGCCGGACTATATATATATATAGAGAGAGAGAGAAAGAGAGAGAGAGAGTTAGACTGGAATACTATTAATAGCACCAGATTATTGATGCCATTAAATTTTTAACCCTTAGATTAAAAGATGTGTGGTTTAAATAATAGTGAATCTCTTGGATTTAATGAGCGATTGAAAAAATAATAAAATCTAACGGATAAAAATAATTAAAGGAATTGATCTAAGTGTAGAAAATTTGATAGTACCAAATATTTGATGTTATAATAGTATAGCAGTCGACTTTATATATATAGAAAGAGAGAGAGTAGAGCTTATATACTTTCAAAAATATAAATCTAAATATATTTGTAAATTTTTTACTATTAAATTTGTATTGAGATTTATGCTATTTATTTTTTTTTAATTAACCTTATAATAATACAAATCTCAATGTAAATAACAGTAAAAAATTCTCAAGCATAATTTTACTTCTACTTTTTTAAGTATATAAACTCTCTCTCTCTCTCTCTCTCTCTCTCTCTCTCTCTCTATATATATATATATATATATTAGTTTTAGAGACCTAGTAGCAAGCTCTTATTAAAGAACAGAAAAGAAATATACGAAATAGTTGGTGTTATAATAGTATAGTACTTGGACTTTATATATATATATATATATATATATATATATATATATATATATAGAAAGAGAGAGAATAGACCTTATATACTTTTAAAAATATAAATTCAAATATATTTCTAAATTTTTTGCTATTAAATTTGTATTGAGATTTATACTATTTATTTATTTTTTTAATTAACCTTATAATAATACAAATCTCAATGTAAATCTAACATTAAAAAATTCTCAAGTATAATTTTACTTCTACTTTTTAAAGTATATAAACTCTACTCTCTCTCTCTCTCTCTCTCTCTCTCTCTCTATATATATATATATATATTAGTTTTAGAGGCCTACTAGCAAGCTCTTATTAAAGAACAGAAAAGAAAAGAAAAAAAGACAAAATCAAAAAGAAAGTATCCATTTTAGTGGATATACTACTCCTAATGGGAACAAGTTTTTGGATCAAAATTTTACTATTATTTATTACTATGAGTACAAATTGTCACGGACTTCAGCTTTTTTCTAAGTCCGATGCTATGAATGGTGATAAGAAAATCTGAACCGATATATTATTCACCATAAAAGAGGATGTATTTTATGTAGTAATACGAATATTCAGCAAATATTTGACCTCTTCCCGAGCTGAAATTATCATATCGTTACCAATTAAAACTCCATAACTCCGCATGGTTTAACGAGATTATTAAGTAATTAATGTGCAAATCCTACATGAAATACTGGTTACTATGGGGGAGAAAAGTTTGCCTACGAAGAACAAATATGAAGAACTAAGATAGATATATTCTGCTGCTGACAAATTAACAGGCAAATTGCCCACAGCTGAATCCCATTTCCTTCCCAGATTTTACTCTCAATTTTGACCACCTGCACTTCTCTGCAAGCTAGATTTGTCCGAATATGCAAATAAAGGCACTTCCATTTCCAGAAGAAAAGAGATACTGCATGCATGCATGCATAGCTCTGACATGGGAGCTCTAGTCCTTAGGGTTAGTGGTTCAAATAAAATTCATCTCTCTTGACCCAACCAAAATCGAAGAGGCACAAATAAATGATCTTCTCACAGTTATCAATTCTCCATCACTTTAATGCGTGCAAGGACTGCATTATTTCCCTGCAAAACATTACACACCTCCCCCTCTACTCTCACATTTTCTGCACGTTGTTACAACCAAGCGTAACAAACCAACCCACAGGGGGATAAGGTAATACCTTTCCCTAACAAGCTTACATTAACAACCATCCTAATAGATGCCAAAGAATGAATTAAAAATAATTAAAAGTAAAGAAATGAAACGATCAAATTAACTCTTTATATGATTTAATCACTAGACTATCTCTGAGTGAGAATAGATCCAAGTATTTATTATTACTCAGAAGGTGCAGTGCCAAAATCACCAGGCTTCTAAAACATCCTAAATCTAAATGCATCCGATGCTCGACCAATCAGAAAAGGCAAGCACACAAATAAAAGAATGGCTATAAATATATAAGTAGCCAAAATCTATTGAGATTAGAAAATTTTCCGAACTTCCAATATGTTTGACGGCAGAAGAATGCTACTTCTACTGTAGGATTTGAAAAAAATTCTGGTTCGATTATATCCTAAAACTTTTAGACATGTCCAATAAGATTTTCATTCTGGTAATGCTTATTATTGTGCTACGACGAACTTTAATTGGTTTATAATTTGCTTTAATAGCAAAGAAACATTTACAAAGTAGTGCAAACAAAGATCATAGGACACAGTAAATTCGTACGGAAAAGACTACTAGATAATATTTGGATGATACAGTGTAGTACATACGTACATACGAGGCTTTACAGCAGTAATAATTCAAATTTAAAATATTCATTCATATCCCTTGTCTTTCCCCCGTCTACATCTGTGCACTGCACCCGAATCATACAATCAAAAAAAAAAAAAATACAACGTAGGACAACGGACGATAGGAATTCGAAATAAGAATTAAGCCTGGTTTAAAATATGGCAGGAAAACACAGGTGTTTTGGTATTTTAGAGCATCCCAATAATTTGTAAAAATTATTTTTATGACACCATAATTTACTAGCAAAGATCATTACTACATAAAAAGCATTACCCAGGGATAGTTTTTATCACAAGTTTATAGTATGCAATGAAAAAGTTTCGAAGAATTCCTAAGTTTTTTTTTTTTTTTTTTTTTTTTTTTTTTTCACACATATATATTTTCAAACTTAGATTTAAGAGTTGACGAGTGCATGGTAAGCATATTTTCAAACTTAGATTTAAGAGTTGACGAGTGCATGGTAAGCATGCACGATCGGAATATAGGGTGCACCGGGTGCTGGTAATATATATAAATATTTTTTTCTAATTAACGGGGTACCTATGGATGCACTCGTGCCAAGGGCTATCCGAGTCCATCCCGGAGTCCCGAAGCGCTTTCCACACCACACTACACGCCTTAAACCCCGTCCCGAACGCCAACATCCACACCTTATCCCCCTTCTTTATCCTCCCCTTAGCTTCAAAGTAGGCGAGCTCGTAGAACACCAAGCTGCTCGACGTGTTCCCGAACCGGTGCAGGCACATCCTCGCTGGCTCCGTCACCTCTGCAGAGAACTTCATCAGCTTCGCCACCACGTCGATCACCGCCTTCCCGCCAGCGTGTATGCATATGTGCTCGAACGCCTTCGTGAAGTCCGGCACGTGCACCGTCTTATGATCCCCCGCCGCGTACGACCTCGCAACGTTCCACACATACCGCAGGAGCTCCGACACAGGGAGCACGTGCGGCGCCAGGGTGGAGATGTGGCGACGCAGCCCGGCCCCGGCCACGCGGACGAGGTCCCTGCTGAGCGCCATGCCGACGCTGCCAACCTCGTCCTCCATCTGCACCGCTGCGTTGTAGGCCGCGTCCTCCGCGCCGTGGTGCGTCCGCAGCGCGCTCACGAGCTCCATCTTCGCGGAGGAGCGCTGGTCTGGGTCGCTGGTCAGGAGCATCGCGGCGGTGCCGACGCGGAAGATGCAGTTGGTGACGAGCATGTGGCGGTTCTCGCCGAAGTACCAGTTCAAGCTCATGCTCTCGGTGACGACGATGAGAGCGTACCCGGGCTTGCTGCGTAGGAGCTTTGCGGCGAGGTCGCAGCACATGGTGCCGGCGCTGCACCCCATGCCGGATAAGTTGTAGGTCTTAACAGAAGGGTCGAACTTGAAGTGGTTTACAATGAAGGAAGAGAGGGAGGGAACGGGGGTGAACATGCTGCAGGCGACGATGACGATGGAGATGGCGGAGGAGGGGACGCCGGTCTTGGAGAGGAGGGAGGAGACGGAAGAGAACATGCCCTCTTCGGCCTCTTCGATGGCGCAGCGGAACTTGGCTTCGTAGTCTTCTTGGAAGATGTAGCGGGGAGCGTAGGTCTCATCGCCGAGGCCGGATTTGAGGAAGATGGAGCGCATGAAATCGGCCGTGGAAGTAGAGAAGCGGCCGCTGCGGAAGCCGTAGTACTCGCAGACCTCCAGGCTGCTGCGGCATTCGGGGTCGGGGAGGTAGCACGAGTAGTCGAAGAGAAGGACGGGGAGGGGGCGGCGGCGGGCGAAGAGGTAGAGGAGGGTGCAGGAGAGGAAGGAGAGGAGGAGCAGGATGTGGTGGCGGTGTGAAAGTGAGGAGAGGATGGGGAGGGATGGCAGGAACCGGTGGAGGAGAGTTATGGTGAGGAGAGTGAAGGAGGAGAACTTGAGGACGTTGGTGAATGTCATGGTTGGTTGCTCTAGTAGCAGCAGCAGAAGCAATAATACTGATAAAAGTAGTCTCTGTGGTGCTCCTCGTTTGTTGCTAAGCTGGTTACTTATAAAGGAACGGAAGAGAAGGGGTGGTGAGAACGGCGAATGCGGTCTCCATAACTCCGTGCCCACTGTTATTCAGTGGGTTACAAGTTACAACACAAAGTAAGTTATAAATCTAACGCTCCTTTCAAAAAAAGGAGCAAAATCAAATAACAATATCTATTCAAATATCTCTCGATAATAAAAAAAAATATATTTTTTATACATGTGTATATATTTTATATTTTATTTATTTAATAAATTTTAATAATTATTTCAAAATAATTAATAAAGTATTTTTTTATTTTAAAATAAATTATATATACACCCAATTTTAAATATATCTATAGTATTTTTTAAATTAAATAATTTAAAAAATATAAAATTAAATATCTTAAAAAGATATAGAAGGATATAAAATTAAATATCTAATAAATATCAAACTAGCTAGTATAAAATTATTATATCGTACTTGATTTGACGCTCCAAGTACAATATAATATAATTAATTTAAAATATATTATATAAGAAAAGAAAAATGCTAGAAGTATATCCAAATAGAATGTACATCTTACACCCCACCCATTCTAAAATAGGATAAATTTTACTCGTCACTTAATGACGAATGGATTAAATTTCACTCGTCACTTAGTTACGAATGGATAAATATCCATTCTAGAATCGACTAGGTGTAGGATGTACATCCCATTTGGAATGTACATATTGCATAGCTCATAAAAAAATACTATATTCATACTCTTTGTATAAAATATAAATATAATTTTATGCATTATCTATCTAAAAATTCATAATTTTTTTTAAAAAATTTTAATATTAAAAAAACATCTTTGACCAGATTAATAAGAGAATAAAGGCATTGGACGAATCAATTATACAACTAAAATTGCCCTATTCTATATAGGGCTGCTAAACGAGTGAGCCAACTTATGTTTAGCTCACGTTTGACTCCATATTCAATTCATTTGAGTTTAATTTATATTAAATAAATTAAACTTAAATAAAAAAAATAGCTTGAAATTATTGTCAAGCTGAACCAGAATACTTTTAAAAGTATTTAGATTTTTTTCATTTCTAAATTTATAGTTTTTGAGTAAAAATTTGTACCAATTGGATGATAGTGATTCTTCTTAAATTTTAGTAGTGATAGTATTATTCTAAATTTATTTTAAAAATAAATAAAGTAGGTAACATGTTATTTTTCTCTTAAAAAAAAAAAAAAAAAAAAAGTAGTATCAATCTAACAAATAGCAGTAGTCAAAGAAATTGATCGACAGGTGAAAAAGTTAGAAGTAAAAAAAAAAGAAAAAAAAAAAAGAAGCTATAAAACTTCTAAAAGTATTCAAACTCATCCCTAAAATTTTATATAGTTATATTATTACTTATTTTAATATTATATATAATATGTATTTTTATTATATGTATATATATTTTAGGCTATTGGATCATTATCTTCACAAAATCAAATCTACCTACAAATAAAAATGGGTATACAAGGAGTGTACATCTTAAACCCCACCCATCATAGGGTGGAGGGTGTACATCTTACACCCCACCCATCCTAGGGTGGGATGAATTTTACTGGTCACATCAAAGTAACCAATGAAGGAAGCCCCACCCTTGGATAAGTGAGGTGTGCATTATACACTCCATTTTAAAATGTATGGATAGTATTGCCCAATAAAAATAGACATTTGCAGTAAATTTAGATATATGCACATAAATTATTTTTCTTAATAAAATACTATCGTATTTCTTATATTTATTTTATATGCTGAACTATTAGATTTATTTTTGTATCAAGTACCAAATAGTGATTTATAAAAAACTAAATCGTAGGTTACATGAAATTAAAAATGTCAAACAACTTGTTTAAAACTCGAACTCATTCGGCTTGAAATTAGACTAGCTCAAACTCGGTTCAAATTAATTTCGAATCGAACTTAAAGTCTAAATTTAGGCTTAAAATTAATTTCAAATCAAACTTTAGCTGAAATAAGTTCGCTGAAGCTCAGCTTATTTCTACCCGTAATTCTATATGGTGTACTAATTACAGTAAACACTTTTCACGAGCATAAAAGAGAAGAGAAGAAAAATAATTTAACAGCAGAATAAAATTTTATTGAAAAGAACATTCATTATATTTATATAATGCACCAATTTTATTCTCAACTGGAGATGATGCCCAGTGTATTTAATTATCTTCTGTTTTAATTATACCAATTTGATAACGAGATATTATCTATAAAATAAAAAATATAATTTTTTTCTGTGTGATATTATATATATAATTTTTCTGCTGTTGGAAAACGTATTGACTGTAGTCCCAAACAGAAACGTTGCCTGACTTGTGCAATCCAATATTTTATTAATATTTTATTAATATAAAAATAATATAATATTTTAATTATAATTTCATCACTAATTATAATACAGCTATATCACTTCTAAATTAATAATATATTAATATTAAGTCAGCTAAATTATATTATAAAATAAAAAATTATAATAAATTAAATTTTTAGTCCTAGACGTCCCACCTCTTATAGCTTGAGGACCCAAAGTAAAATATAGCCACTCCTATAAGCTAACTTATATTCCATTCCGTTATAAGAAATGGTACTCGTACAGCTGTAAAGAGGTATATAATTTATAGTCTCATCATAATTTTTTAAAAATTTTAATATTATAAAAAAAAAAAGATAATAAAAATTCAATTTAGACCCTTATATTTAAAAAAAAAAAAAAAAAAAAAAAAAAAAAAAAAAGAGAGTATAAAATTTATGCTCTTTTATTAGAGTATACCAAATGCACTGCTCTAAACTAATTTGAACCTTTTTCCCACAAAGTAAAACGATTAGAATTGAAAATATAGATGAGGCAAAGAGTCTCGTGGTTTGTGCCTGCTGTGGTGGACCAACTCTGGACAATGATTTAGATTTACATGAGAAATTATTGCTTTGTACCTCTACACCGCTACTTTAAAAGCTCAAATATTCGACATTAATTAGCATATTAATTTCTTTAAAAAAGTAATAAGATGTATGGTGAAATATTACGAAACTATCAGATGATACTGATGCGACTTGATACAAATAAAAATTTCTCCATGGAAAGGGAACTCGGTAAGAGTACAGGTTCGAGTCTCCTCGTTATCAAATATGTTATCAAATATGAATATGTAGGTCGAAGGCTTAGCCCAATCTCATCAGCCTTAGTAGCCCAGCCCGGGAAATCCGAATATATTCAACTTGGCTGAGTGAGAGGCCCAAATAGACTCAGGCGAGGCCGAGTCCAGGTTTATTAATTGAGTTGGGTCAAATTTGAAACTAGAGATTTTGGTCCTTCTATCGAAATTATTAACTAGTGGCTAGCTCAATAATAAGCTTAAAATTCTGAACCTTGTCTATAGTTTTGTTTACGTGCATGGCTTGATGTTTCAAAGTATAAATCCTAAACTCACGTCTCAGAAAACAAACTTATCTATAGTAGTAGTTTTTAATTTTGCGAGTGTCAGGAGTTTCTACTCTTTGATCAAGGAAAAAGAATGCATAAAACGACAAGAGTTGATGAAATACATCAACATTCAACGGCACTAGTAGATGAACTAAGTTCACTGAAGAGATTTTTACTTGCGCAATAAGTTTGATTCATAAGAGAATTGCAATGGTTGTAATAGCCAAAAGGCTTCATTCATTCAACTGCAGGTAGGAGATTATAGTGAAAGTAAAATAAGAAAGGGCATAGAAATACCTGAAGTTATTTGAAATCGGGGTGGACTTCGTCGTCTACTAACGAATCACTCAGCTGGCTGCTCTCCTTTCCACCACGGTGCTCGTGGTAACCGCCTGATTGCTCCATACATACCTCTCCACCAAATGCTTCGCTGGTATCTTCTTCTTCCAAGTACTCACTCCATTTGGAGCGTACTTTTGTTTTGAGGGTTTTCTTTGGTTCCATTCCACCTGCAGTATACAATGCATGAGCAATAAAGCAATAAAGATGTGACACTCCTTTAGAATTTAGAATAATTATATATATAAGATGTAATAAAATTAAATATTTCAACCCTACTATAGTATTTTGGAGGGTGATGAGATTCAAAAGATTAAGAAGATTAAACTGTGTTAGAGTTAGAGTAATTTTAAGATGGATGGCTTCTTGAAAAATGGAGCGTCACGGTTGGTATTAGAGACAATCACGAGCCGAATATATGAAACGAGTCTCGACTGAATCAGAATTATATAGCGAATAGAATACGACTCTCTGGCAGATAACCGTTGGGATGAATTGTGACTTGCCCCAAAATCGGCTAGAACTAGGAAGATGAGTCTCAAATCACCTAATACTTGCGAGTGTATTTGAATTTGACAAGAACATTAAAACTTAAAGGGAGAGGGAATATGGTACTTTTAGGATTTAGAATAGTCTTATATATGCGGCTAAACCTAGAAGGTTAAAAGAATTAATCGTGAGAGCAATAGAAGTCAGGATTGAGCTGAATTGGAATCGTAAAATTCAGTTGTGTCCAACTGGAACCATCCCCCACCTGTCATGACTAGCAGAGTCTCGGACTCTTATCGTTCATTCTTCGAATTGTAGACAATCCAATACTTATGTGTCAGAACAAGGCAAAAATTGATAATAAATAAGGGCAGAGGTGGTAACATACTTGGTCGGAATGAGTTTTGGCCCCGAAAACTGCCCCTCTCCTCGTTCTGCTTCCTCTCCAGAAAATTTGGCTTGGAGGATTCCATTTGTTTAATGCGTTCCCGAGTTGAAATTTTGCAGTTTCGAAGGGGCAATTCCATCACCCCTGCGGCTGCCAATGACGCCAATTCGAAATCAGACATTCTGACAAGAGCTTTTTTTTTTTTAAAAAAAAAAAAACGCAGAGTGAAACTGAAGTCGAGTTTCTACAAAGCAAGAAAACGAAACAAACAAAGAAAAAAAAAAAAAAAAAAAAAAAAAAAAAAAAAAAAAAAAAAAAAAAATCACGATTACCAATTCATAATCAATCACATACTATTTTGGCACCCGATCTCAGGAATATTGTACAAATCCGATCGCAACTGATAATACTTGAAGCGCATGATACAGATCCAAGCATAACATTGAATTGATTTATAAGAAACAATCAATTGATTCAGTGATAAAAAATGAACAAAATCAAAGCACAAAAAAGTTGATTCGATTCATGGAATTAGACAAATCGATGAAAGCAAAATAGCTCGATACATACCTCCGTCCCCGCCGTCTCCCGCTTCTTCCTCTTCTTCTCCATGGCGATCCAAATACTCCGACCAATCCATCCTCCTCTTATGGCGCTCACCGAGCCCATCGGGCGCGCGCGAGCCCTCCGATCGGAGGATCGGGATCGGATCAGAGCCGTCGGATCCGTGGACCTCGCGGGAGAGGTTGAACTCCTGGACAAATTCGCGGAGATCGCGCGCGATTGGGCCACGCGCATGGACCCGGCGAACCGATTGGCGCAGGTTGCACACGGCGCACATCCACTTCTTGTTGTTGGCGCCGCTCTTCCTCTGCTGCTTAACCTGCGACAATGGCGCACGTTGGAGAAATCCGCGAATGGGAAGAGAGAGAGAGAGAGAGAGAGAGAGAGAGAGAGAGAGAGAGAGAGAGGAGTTAGGGTTTGTGTTACCTGCATGGTGGAGCATTGGATGCATTGGAGAGCGATGAAGAGCGTGGACATTGTTGTAGAGAGAGAGAGAAAGAGAGAGCGAGAGAGAGAGAGAGTGCGAGCGAGAGAGAGAGAGAGAGAGTTAGGATTTGGGATTTGGGGAAGAGGTTTGGGTTTGGTGCCTTTTATAGGAAACGTTTTACACTGGGCTGAAGTTTTGGCGGGAATATTTAAATGGTTCGCATTAATTCTGCAATAAAGTTTCTAGAAATTAGGACATATGAGGGCCTAAGAGAAGTAGGCCCATCATGTTTGTACCGAGTACCAACTTAAAAATGTTGGGCCGTGCTATAAATTAACTACAGTACTAGATAATTTAGACCTGGTCAACGTTTTAAATTTTCTGATCGATCTGGCTCGCGAGAGAGATTTTAAAATTTGACCATACAAAAATTGATTCGTATTCGATATTCAACTAAGCTCGGGCTTAAAATACATATAAATTGTCGGACTGAGTCGATCTTCACTTGCACAAAATTAACTCATATCGGGTTTTGGTCCGGTCTAAATAAAATGCAGGAACAAACTAAATTGTACTTCACCAACCGTGTTGTAGAAGTATAGGGCATTTTCTTATATTCCTTTTTTCTTCAAGTAATTTTGTGAAATTAGGAGGCGCATAGACAGAATATATATATATAGCGTAGGGCTACTATACTTTTATGAGTATAAATTTTTTTATACTCATAATTTTTTCATCTTTAAATGAAGGAATGTGCAGTTAGGATGATAGTGGTCCCCCTACAGTTTACTAGGTTGTTGGAAAAATAGTATAAATTTCAAAGACTATTATAATTCTAACCGTACATTACTTCATTCAAGAAATGAAAATTTATAAGTACAAAAAAATTTTACCCATAAGAGTATAATAATCGGACCATATATATATATATATATATATATATATATATATATATATATATATATATATATATATATCAGACTGATATTTTGAGATGCCCGTATTTTTATAAGGATTTAATTTTCTTCCCAGGATAAGAAAATTAAAAGAGAATCTATGTTTCCCTTTGGATAGTCAGAGTTTTTGGGCTCTATCATTTGGGCCCACTCTTGATGCGTGTCTATTCATTTTATGGGCCCTATGACCTCGAAATGGGTTGAATTCGAAGTTCAAACGCAATTGTAAAGACCCATACTCGCATGCCTCCAGTTTCTTAGCTTTAGGGCGTATTTGATTTATAATTGAAAAAAAAGTAAAATTAGATTTGAATGAAAAATAAAATTATAAATTATTCTAAAATATTTAGTTTATTGAAATGGGAAAAAAAAAAAAAAAAAAAAAAGTTTTGGTTGAGAAGAATAGAATGATGAAGAGAGAGGGGAGAGAGATGTTTGTGAGGGTGGATTTTGAATGGTTTACTCTCTAATGAACCAATCCGAATTTCAAAATCGTATTGGGTTATAAATGAATTAGGCTATACCCATTTCAAAGTAGAATGGGGTTGAAATTTAATTCCTATGTGTACGTGTAGGATTGTTAGCACTAGCTATTAATCCAAAAAAATCAAGTTATTTGATTGATGTAACTAATTCACTTAGAGCATATGGATATAATGCTCACGCGTCTCAACTGTGACTCAACTCTACCAACCTCATGTTATTTTCAACATGACTCAACTTAATATGACTTACCGTCATTTTGAACGTGATTCAGTCCAATCTAACCTTCTATCACAAAGTAAAATGCTGACCCATATCTCGACTATAATTTGACTCACCAATTTCACGCCACTTCGAATATGACTTGACCCAATATGATCTCCCGTTCAAAAACTCAGCCAATCCAGACCTCCCATCACATGACATAATGTTGGTCGCTTTAAGACAGCAATTCCTTTCAATACTAGCACAAATTTGCAACATAAAAAAAATCGAATCCGTAACTTTTGATTCTAATACGACTTGTCGGATCAAAAGCGGCAACAAGCTATCTCAAAAGCACATACTGATTAAAAGGATGCATCTATCGCACTTAAAAGCTCAAGCAGAACGATTCACAGATTTTGACATGATTCGATCTATTCAAACGTTAGGTCTATTATCGAGTGTCGTACTGTTAGGTCTATTGTAAATCTTAGTCCCACTTCACTGTTTTATTTCATCCAACTCAACTTAATAGTCTGCTGGCTTTGTTATTATGGAGTAAAAAATTTGATCTAGTTTAATAAATACCGTGAAATAAATAACAAGTAGCAGAATTAATAAATGTCACACCAATTCTATATTCTAAAATAGATAAGCCACACAAGTCGTTAATGGAGTAAGTACGGGCGTTCTAATATCAGAATAAAAAAAAATAAAAAAAAAATCGAATTTATAGTCTATTATTGACTTGTTAACTACCAAGTCATAGTTTCAACTTTCAACTGGTTGTTTGCTGGGGAAAGTTTCTAACTTAGAAATTTCCTTGGCATTATTAATTTGAAATATGTGCTTTCATTTAGTGCAGTAAAAAGCAAAATATTGTGACACTCAACAATTCTTCCTGCCTTTTAAGCCCGTCAAATATGATTAAGTGTGAACAGCATCCCTAAAATCAAGCTACATCCATTCCAAATCTCACCCATCTCAGTCGCTAACTTTTTTCTAATTAGAATGTCATTCTCAAAACACTATTTTATTAAATTGGACACTTCGATGACACCATGCAATAATATACACCACGCTCGCAATATCTTTGTCGCGAACAAGAACACATCACAAAGATTAACAATGGCTACAAGAAAGTCACAACCACTTTTTTTTTCGCATCAGAAAACTTGTTTCCATGAATTCCTTCTTTTATGGACCGAATCAAAAAGAGCAGTTTCTTATGAATTAAGGGATTCTGCATCGAACTAAACTCAAAACAAAGAGATAACAACAACTGCAGGGGTCCCCACCACTGTTTTTTTGTCTCTAGCAAAAAAAAGTCAAAAATAGGATGAGAATGATGACAAGAATGATAACATCACCAAAATACTGCTTAATGTAAACAGGGAATAACTCGATGTTTCTATTTCACAAATATAGCTTTTCCTTTCTAATAATATTCATTCTATTTACATAGCTTTCATATAGCAAAACCGAGCTACAACATTTGTCCTCCATATAGATGTAAATATAAACACTATTTCTTTCAATAATATATCCAAAAGGCAACTAATTATGCATATATTAGAAAACCATTTGGAATACAAACACCGTCAAAAGACCCTAATTTTTTTTCATCAATTAAGTAGAAAAGAAAAACGTCAGCTGCCACTTTCTTTTTCCCTTTTTTTTTTTTTTTTTTTTTGATGTAGGTCGCAGAGCGTGTTAAGTAGCATGAATTGTTAGAGCCAAAAGAAAGAGAGTTAAGCTGAATGGCGCTACGAAGCAACACCGGATTCTCTTTCGGGAGCAAAATTTAGGGGCATCTGATCTGTCTCCCAAACCAAAGGCGTCTGATACTCCGGTTCATACTCCTAAAAAAATAAGGTGCAATATTATAAGATTTTAGCACTAAAAATTAGCACACATGCACATCTCAAGGATAATTATTGCACTTACAAAGTCGTTAAAAAAAATTAAATAGGGCTTTACCTCTAACATCCTAACCAGTTCCTTGGCTGAGGCTGCGGAAATGATAATCCGGCGTGCAGCTTCGCTGATAAATCCTTCATCGACTGCTAAATCAATGAATGACAAAAGTGAATCGTAGTAACCGTCAACGTTCAAAAGACCAACCTGCCAATATTATATAAGGTTAGATTTCACTAAATAAACAAGCTAGTCGGTCGTAATAAGAAATTAACACAAATCTAGTCTCAACACGCAAATCATTTAGAAATTATTTAAACACAGGTACAGAATAAAGACTCAGGATATCCCTTCTCTGAAAGATCATAATTGATACACTGATGACTTAAGTTTCTGCCTATCCGATGCCGACACGTTCGAAGGTTTTAATGTAGTTCAACTATTCGATGGCGCACAAATAAAATATAGAAAAAAAAAAGAAAAGATATAAGAGGTGATGCACTTATAATATGTTAGTGGTTACAGAAACGACTAATTCACTAAGACAAAAAATAAAAGCATAATTAATGCCGTCACGTTCTCTGGCTCATAATTATAGTTTGATTATACTATAGTACACAAGTATACATTTAAAAAGAAAAAAGATTGAGAAGATCCACCCTTTATTAATTTATTATGGATCTATAATCACTTGCTTCACATAAGCGTTGGCGACCATATCCTTAACAATAATATATTAAGCAGCGCAAGATCCTACCAGCATAATACTGATTAGTTGTTTCTTAAGTACATACAGAGTATAAAGAAAGCCTGTTAGGAATATAATATGAGTTTGGAGAGCATAATTAGCATGCACAATTGTTGCTCATCCCTTCCGACGACACGTAAACAACTTGATGAGAAAAACACACGCACAATTCTACTTTGGTTTAGCGTACAGTCGGGTCATTCTGTAAGGTTAAAACCATCATTTAGAACTGCCCTAAAAGCTAAACATTGAAAGTACGGAGTCTCGACCTTCCAATTCGTGAAAGTTAAACCGACGAGCGACTAAAAGCCAACAAGTACAAAAGAGAAAAAGATAATATTATTCCCGGCAATTCCTAAAAATTAAGCGTAATGAAAGTAGATACCGGCTTCTTATGTATTCCAAGCTGAGCCCATGTAATGACTTCAAGTAATTCCTCTAGTGTTCCATATCCACCAGGCAGAGCAATGAAAGCATCCGCATATCGCGCCATCTCTGCTTTCCTTTCATGCATTCCAGAAACAGCTCGAACTTCGCCAACAGGCTCCCCAGTTACCTGCAAAGAGTACTCAGTAGATTCATTACACAGACAAACTCATTTCACACCCTTCAAACTTTTTAGAGCCAGTTGGGACCATAATAAGCATTAATGATGACTTCTTTAAAAACCTATAGTAGGACAGAATCTAGAATGAGGACAAACAATATAAACATCTTAACTTAAACACACGGTGGCATTCAGAATGTTGATCAAAAGAACATGGCTGAAATTATTAGAAACATAAATAATTAAGATGTCCGGGAACCTGCCTATAAGATCATAAGAAAGGATGAATAGGTTATATTACATAGCTAAAAAATGTGGGAAATTGGCAATAGGTTCCAAATAGTAAACCCTAGGTTGCATGCGATTATTTAACCTTGAAAAGTCAAAGAAAATTCACCATGTATATAATAAAATAAATAACAAATAGCGTAAAAAAGTAGGGTTCTAAACAAAACTCAATCAATTTCCCTGAAAGCTAGATGCGACCAAACTTAATAAAATTAATCCATCATCACCAACTGTATGATGAATGATGTTTCCAGAGATCATTGGAGCATAAATATTAATATGCTCGCTTATGTGTAGAGAGAGAGAGAGAGAGCTCACCTCCCTTGGCATCAAGGACTTGGGAATAACACTGCATAAAACAAAATAAAAGAACCAAGTAGAAAGGTTCAGATTCAATGCACAAGCAAGCTAATACGTACATAACACCACTCACCCAAAGAAGTACAGGAAAAAAAAAAAAAAAAAAAAAAAGCTTATAACTTTTTAAATGAGAAAGAAAATAATGAGTGACTTTTTCAGGCAAGGACTACCATAAAGTAAGACCCAATGGTGAATCTTCTACGTAGGAACAAAGGACAAAAAGATACAACATTTTTGTACCAAATCGTTCACAGCTAGAAGAAACCTTTACTCCTTACACACACCAAAGTTTTGTCTTTTACATGAAACAATAAGATAGAGGCAAAACCCATTTGGTGCAACAAGTAAATCCTGTTCCCTACCTTTAGAAGGGTACGGGGAAAAGTCCTTCCACTTCAGTGAAAGACAATGATAACAAAAAAGCTGCATTTAAACATGCTCCACCACATTAAGCAAATGGTGACTAAAAGCCATTCAGAAGATTGGAAAAAGTTCACAAGTTGCCACTTTGAAATAGAAGCATGCACCAAGTGGGTACATATAGCTCATAAAACCAAGCCAAACAAAAAGCTACAAGAGTAAGAACTAAGAAGATGATGAGAGAGAGAGAGAGAGAGAACCCAATGACATGGCGCCCTCCTTCATGAACTGCATGAGAAACAAGACCCATCAAACCAATGCTCCCCCCACCATACACCAAGTCTATGCCCCTCTCCACCTGCATATACACCATCCCACAAACATGCAAGTGCAAATATTAGAGGACACGTGTCAAGCATAGAGGAGCCTCCACACAAATTCTATGGATCTCTCTTTCCTTCTCAAACAAGGGGTAGTAGGAAAAAAAAAAATAATTAGAGAAGTACTATCCCATTCCTGCAAAGAGAGAGGAAAACCCCTCAGCAAGTGGGAGTGCGTAGATGGGGAACAAGGTGATTAGTCATGATACCAAGGGAGCACCTTTTCCTCCTATAGTGTTCAATTAAAAAAGACTTGTTTTTTTTTGTTAAATAATAAAAAAATCGCATTTTTATTTCTCTATTTATAAAGTTATCAGTGATCCCACAAGAAATCTCTTCAACACCTCTTCAATACCCAGGCAGATTAAAAGCTAGCAAACCCTTATGCCCAATCCCAGAATCCCTAGCAAAATTCTATATTTTCAACCCTAATAAAAAAAATATATATATATTTTAAAACAACAAATATAAAATGGTCTATTTGTTTGGATTAACGAAAAAGTATCAAGTATCAAGCAAAACAACACTGAGTACCAGATACCCAAAAGGAACTCTACTCTAAAGAAGAGCAACAACAGGACCGGAGATGGAGAAAACTCCATATTCGTTACTATGCTACTATAAACTAACTCTGATTGATAAAAGAGTAAAAATCCTAGTAATACAACACAAGTACCTCCCAAAGATCTCTTTTTTACAGCACAAAAACCCCCAAAATCAGAAGGATTAAAAGCTTAATGTTTCAATTACCAGCTCCTTCCCCAACTCCACCGCAGCATCCTGGTAACTCGCCTTCTTTCCCGACGTGCTCCCACAATACACGCAGATCCTCCGAAACCTCGACCTCCTCTCCTCCGCTCCCTTCACCTCTCCCTCCATTCCCTCTTCTCTCCCAGAGAGCTCGTTAGGGTTAGGGCACTCACGCTTACTACGGAGAACGGAGTGCGAGGACGAGAACAATGGAGTCAAGGCACGAGGCGGGGGCTTAAACGCCCCAAAAAGGGGGAGGGGAACTCTCTATTTATAGAGAGAGACTGAGAGAGAGAAAGAGAGAGACGTGTAATTCTCTTGTGATTACTTTTTTAACCCCGCCTTGTTCCTTTTTTTTCTTCCATTCACGCCTAGGGTTTCGGGCGAAAGAGAACGAAACGAGAGGGAGAGAGAGAGAGATGCGGAAACGAAATGTACGATATGATCCGACGGTGGTTGATAGTCTTGATCGGACGGTCCCGGATGGTTTATCAGGTTACTCTTTTCGCCTTTTGTGCAGAATATTTTGCATGGACGTGGTGCGCCACGGCCTTCATGAGCGAGTTCTTAAATACAGAGAATAAATAAAAAAAAAAATCAGAGTGTAAATTTGTTTTCATATAAATCTATTTATAAACGTAGTTATAAAGATCCAGTTTGAAGCTGCAATTTTCAAATATTTACATTTTTATACCATGAAAAAATAAAAAAATTCAAAAGTACATTAAAAAATTTATTCTTTTAATACTATAGAATAGTGACGAAAATAGGTGTTAGAGAAATGTAAATTTAATGCTTTTTTTTATAATATTGCAGAAAAAATACGATATAGTATAAATAATATAAAAAAGGTTTAATTTTAAATATATGAAGTAATAAATATATTTTTATAAAATTCAATTTTTTCAATATTTATTAAAAAATATAATTAATTATAAATTAAATATTTAATTATAATTAGTAAGTGAGATAAATTTATTTTTTTATTCTTTCAGATATTATACTTTTTAACAGTTAAAATTTTTAGAAAAATATATTTATAAAGATAAAATTGACATTCTATTTATATTATGTTAAAAAATAAATAGTAAAATAACAATAACAAAACAGAAAAATATATAATTTTTTTTAAAAAAATATATATAAAAAAAATTAAACTTTATGAATATATCTATTATTTATATAAATTTGTATAAAATTAACTCTATAAACGAAAAAAGGAAAAAAGAAAAAAAGAAAAAAAAACGTAGTTGGTACCATACATTCCCGGAGACTGTACATTACACTTTATTCAATTTTAAATTATTTAAAAGCTTCTAAATAGTGAGTTTTTGGTGGACTTTGGAATTGAAATTGAAATGGAAAATCGGTATAGTTTATTTCAGTATATTAAAATAAGTGAGAATTACTATTCTTTTTTTTTTTTTTTTAAATCTCCTTCCATGTATACTGAGTCATCATCTCTCACCTCATTATTATATAATAAAATTTGATCACAAATTTCAACTAAGAGTATTTTTGTAATTTCTTATTATCATACCAAATATAAAATTTCTTATTTCTATAATCGTCCTAAAATTTTTTAATACTAATTTTATAATTTATATTTATTTTGAAATAAATAGTTCTGACTTATCCGTTACCCAAAATAATTTAGATTCTTCATTTTGGTTGGTACGGGTAGGTTGCGGTGCTTAACTGCGAATTGTTCGCTACTTTAATGGCGAGATTGCGGTGGGGATTCTGTTTTACATAAGCGGATGATTTGTTTTGGGCATTAAATGAGAAAGGGTTCTTCTTTTGCTATTGTGGAATATATGTCACGTGTCCAATCCTGGACCGTCCCATGACGGCTCATCTCCGTTCTTAGATTCAGACAAAGTATCTGAGCCGTCCAATTCAAAATCTTCGATCACTGAGACAACCAGCGTTATTATTTCTGATTGGATGAAATTAAAAATAATAAAATACATAAAATATTAAATAAGTTGTTATTACCACGACGGAAACGTAGGATATTACGACCGAGCAAGTCAAAACCGTTCTAAAATAGAATATCGAGAGAAAAGTGCAAATAATAAATATTTTATAAATAACGAAAAAATAAATTACAAACGAAACAATACAAGGACACTAATAACACTCCGCATCTAGAGAAACCGGCTCACCTAATACACATTAATCAAATATGACATCTGTTTAGCATACTGGATACGAAAGTGCTGATTGAGGAGCTGTATCGATTTAAACAGTGGATAATTTGGATATGATTTTAATGACTGTAATTGGGCTTTCTCAGATGATTCAAACTACAGCAGATTATATTTAAACATATAAAATCAAACATCAAATTTAAATTTATATAATTATCTGGAAGAAAGAAAAATGAAAGGCTGAGGGGGACGCGCCACACGTGCGAAAGAGAGTGATCGAGCTGTGTTGGCACGCGCGCCGCCTCATAGCCGTGGATCGCGCCTAGATCAACGGCCCAGGGCGGTTTGGGGCCCACCAGTTTCTCCACCTTGCCTCAGTACGTTGGACCAGGTCTACGAGTCATCATCCATGCACCACACCAGTTTAATTAATTTTAACACCCGTGTTGTTGCTTTATATTATTATTGTATTATTACGCTAGAAAAATATAGGCAAAAATATACACAAACATTTGCAATTTATTTAATTTAAATTAATTGATAATCATCGTTATTTGTAATTTATTTAATTCAAGTTGTTGCTTAATTTAATAAAACTATAATTATAATAATGACGTAAAATATAAAAATCAAGCTTGTATATCTTAAATCTTTTACTTAGTATTTTTTTTTTTTTTTTTTTTGCATTGATATGTCCTAATACCATAGCACCCTATTTTAAAATACTTTATTTATATATATATATTTTATGTAGACATTTGGCACGTGCGGAGGAGAAGGGCGAGGAAATCGAGAAGGTATTGTGAGTGGGGAGTCTTTTCGCATTAAATTCTGATGTGGTGATGTGGTGAAGCCACTTCGCAAATGACGGGGAGATTCATGATTGGGCCCGGGAAGATCACGGGAGATTTGTCCTGTAATTTACTGGGAAAATCATCATATTAAATGGTTTCTCGGAAAATAGGAAAAATAATAGTTCATGTTATTAAATGCTTATTTTCGCGTTTAAAGACCGTGGACCTGATTTGACCTTGATTGAGTTGAAACAGTAAATGTGATTTACCTAAAAACTAAATTTTTATTATTATATATATATATATATATATATATATATATATATATATATTATTTAGAGTTATAAGTTGTTAATAATTACCCACAACACTTGAGTTGAAAAATTATTAAAAACTAATATATTTTTATTGATAAACTAATAATTTTCGCTTAATATGAAAGTAAAATTATTTTTTAATTTATAATAATTTAATATTTCTACCGCCAATTAATTTATAATGCTATAACTATTTTACTAACGCAATTTATAAATAATCAATTTGAGTTAAATAGAAATAATTTAAATATTTTTTTAATTAAAATTATGAAGGATTATTAAAATATCACAAATGGTGAACCAAAGGGGCCTGCCTTATTGGGCCTACCGTTAACGTCATAGGCCATTTCAATTCAAGAGCCCAGAGAGTGGGCTTTATTGGGCGTGGTGCCGGGCCCAAGGAATTAAGAAAGATGTTTTGCGTAAGTTTAAACGGTAAAATGCAACACAAAGTTCTACAGAGGAAAAGAGGAAAACAAAATCATACAAAAACTGTGGATTTATGTAATAAATTATGAAAGTAGAGAAATTCCAATTGCTGGGGCATTCAATCCGATAGAATTTTTGTTTATAAAGGCAAGAAACCAAGCCAAATCCCAGCGGGTGATATTATTAAAATTTGTAACGGGAAATATACTACAAATTTATATACTGTAACAGTATTTGCATAATTGAAGACATTAATTCAGACAAAAGGTATATATGTGTACCTCTGATCCAGTGAAATGTAGCAGTCTCAAACTGAACCAGTATGTACCAATGAAATGAGATCGCCAATTTTTCACCCATACCACAACTAAACTACAGATTCATCTGTGTTTCTAGAGACCATCTTTCCCTAGGGGTTTCGATTTTGCAATGCAGTCGTGAACCGTCGGGGATTCCCAATGGTGGTTGATACAGGAGCAATTATCGACAGCATGAAGCTCCCAACTCTTACTACTGCTTTTCTCCAAAGCAGAAGCTACTCTCCGGCTTTCACTGTCAGGAGGATACATCCCATCAGGACTAACAAGCACGGCTCCTGTATATGTTAGGCCTGCCGCCTGAGCCGCCCCACTGTAATGAAACAAACCCCAGCTAAGGTCATCTGAAACATCCACAATAGTCCAAAATTCTTTTGAAACTACGCCGTTATCTAGCACGCTGAAGTAAAATGTGCCTGGAACACTTGCTCTTCTCACGCGATATTTTCTCCGCCTCCACACCAATTTCCCTTCTAGGGTTCTAACTTGAAAGACCGGTTCGTACCAAAATGATCCTTTAGCTTTCCCTCTATAGAATAATTGAAATTGGCACGGAAATTGATCATATGCAGGATTTTGGCCTGCAATAACGCGCCAACTCCATTCTAAATTACCCAGCCAACCAATAAACAGATCTTCAGCAATTTCATGGCTCAAAAATTCCCCCCTGAACATAGAAAGGGGATCTATATAGGGCTTGCTTGGAATTTCTGCATCCAACTCAAGACAATTGTGCTTCTGCAAAACACAGAGCGAAAAAGCCTCCAAATTAGGGCTTTCATAAGAAGCAATGCAGCGATAGTTGCAAACTTGATCTGTAGGAGAGCAGGAATTCAAACATTGGAGGGCTTTCCTACAATTGGGATCGAATAAGCAATTCAGTAGCTGAGACCTGCAATTTTTCAGCATGCAATTGATTGTGGATAGTCCCTTGGCTCTTAAGTTCTTGAGTATCGGAACAGGTTTGATGTAAGAATTAATGATGACTAGCAAGCAAAACCTAATATCGTCAGAGTTATGCCTCTCCCAAGCGTCTGAGACAGACTTAACCACTTCTGAGGATTCCTTTCTATTACTTGGTTTTGCAATCTCAGCTAGTTTGGTAAAGAAGTTTTGTTTTCCGTTGGGCTGAATGAATGATCCTCCAAGTTTGTTTGCAAGGGCTTGAGACGATTCGAAGCATATGATATTTGGGATATTCTCACTGTTTTGGCGGAGCCATTCAACTGCCACCTGATTGTGTACAGCGACATTGACCAACATATTAGAACGGGACAGTTCCTTTCTGAGATTTTCATGATCTATGCAATCAGAGAGAACCGACTTATCCGTAAATACGAGCATTTCAAATCCTTCATCAACCCACTTTAACCTATCAGCCTGCAGTAAATTCAAAGAAAAATACCACTTAAACTTAAACAAAGCTCGAAGATTTTTCGAAAGCCATATCAATAGGTAAGTTGAATGCCAAACAGACATTGTTGAATCGATTCAAAAATCTAAATATGAGTCCTATTCCCGATGCACGCAACCACTCCTAGTAATAGTTTCTTAGAGAAGTCGATGTAACAAAAATACAGCTCAAATTTAAGATTGAGAAACTTGAGTTTTGTGTTTGCAGAGATTATACCATATTATGCAAATTCCACAGCATGATCAATAAGCAACATTAAAAGTCATTCCTAAAGCCTTCCTCTCCACACACACAGATAGAAGCCATTTTTAGAGCATAACAAACTATTACCTTCAAAATCTCTCCCACAAAACATGCACACTTTCGCTGTTTGATTACTTGATAAACAGATCCATGGAGGCTCTCTCTGAATTCTCAAAACTATACTAAAATTCCTCTTCTTTGGAAACAAAAATTCTAAAAATATCTCAACAAATCAAATTCTACACCAAGCTGATTCCACAATATAGAAACCGAAACAGCATCGGAAATTCAGAAGCAGGAGCAAATCCAAATTCCAATCCCACTCACCGTGTGCCGCATCACCTCCTCCCACGGAGTCTTCTTCAGAGGGCTCAGGCTCCCTTCCCCGACCACGGCGACGATGCGCACGGGTTGAGCAGCGTCGCCTCTCTCCTCCGCCGCGAGGGATCGGATCGGAGATGGATTCCGAGGCAGGGAAGCGGTCTTCCGGCGAGGAGGCGGCGCACGCCGGAGAGGGGCGGCGGCGCCTTCGCCGGGAAAGGGAGTACCGGCGAAGGGGGAGGTGGAAGGAGGGATTTGGAGAAGTAGGGTTCGTGAGGGTTTGAGGAAGGGTACAGTGGTGAGTAGAGCACTCGCCATTGTTCGAGAGAGAGAGCTCTCGAGCGCGCCAACTAAGACGGGATAGGACGAAAAAAGCGTTAAAAAAAAAAAAAAAAAAAAAAAAAAAAAAAAAAACACTCGGAAATTTCCCGACCTTTTCGACCCTTCGTGAGGGAAATAAGCAAATGGACCTGGTCCACCACGTCATCCATAAACCGCGGATCACGTGAGAGTCGGGCTCGCAGGAGAATGCCTACTATTTCTCAATATTTAAAAATAAATAAAAAAAGAGAAACGGAGTGCACACCTATTGCACCAATTGACCATATTTTTGGAGCAGCATTGGCTTATATCCTCGTAATCTGCAAGAAAATTTAATATCAACATCAGAATTTTGATGATATAGAGTGCTTATTCAACTTACTACTGTTAGTGAAATAATGTAAAAAAAATCACTTTTGTATTCATAAACTTTTCACTGATGTTGCAGCATTCACGCTAAACTGGGGTCTTTGTTCTGATTATGGTCAGAGTTGTATCAAATTTTGTCACCTGCTTATGTAACTGCCAAAAATTAAGATTATAGAGAGGTCATTATCTCCGTGTTTCCAGCAAAATATATCATACTGTAACTCACAACCAAAATCAAAATTTCAGTTCACTTGGTAAATCCTAAATACAGAGTTACTGTACTTACAATCTTTGCAAGAATGATGGAGATTCTGCAGACAACGCGTCGAATAAAGTTATTCAAAAAGAGTGGTTGAAGTTCTTTTCCATTAGCATCCTACTAAATAACTTCCTGCTGCAAAATATCCGGAAACTTCAACTAGAAGCAGTTGCTTTTGAATTTCAAAAGCTCATTTCATATTTACACCATAGAGAAAACTTTTGAAATCCCACTGGCCAAATGCTAACGGTTGCTTTTGGGAGTAAAGAAACTGCTCCAAAACTAGAAGAGCTAAACAAACACTAAATCCAGCTACGACCGGGTTTTTTGCTAGTTCTAAGGTTTTTCATTTGATTTCTCAAATTTTCAATCTCATTCCACCTCCCAGTTGATCCATATAGGTTGATAAGATGCAAATATGGCATTCTATCCAAAGGGTTGCATGTGGATATTTGATTTGCCGCGTGCTTTGCCAATTTATCATTATGATTCGCCCTGCATCTGCTTAAGAGAGAAGTCCATATCAAAGAATCTGGTTCAAAAGGCATCAAATCTATTAATTCTTTGGCCTCCTCAATCATTCCCTTTCGACATAGAAGATCAATCATACAAGTGTAATGTGCTAACTTTGGTTCAATTCTGTAATCACTTCTCATAGAATCAAAGAAAAGTTGAGCTTTCTCCAGAAGGTTTGCATAACTACAAGCAGAAAGTATACTAAGAAATGTGATCTCATCAGGTATTATTGATGTCCCTTTCATATTCTCAAACATTTGAATAGCATTCTCCGTGAGGCTATTTAGTGCATGCCCATAAATGATCGCATTCCATGATACTACATCTCGCTCACCCATTTCCTTAAACACTCGTCGAGCTACGAGCATATCGCCAAATTTGCTGTACATACTGATAAGTGAATTCTGTACTATCAAGCGAGAATCCAATCCAAGCTTCATTGCCACGGTATGAAACTGATGCCCATGGATCATTATAGATAGCCTTGAGGAAGAACCGACAAGGCTAGCTATCACTGATTCGCTGGGATTTACATTAGAAGATATCATCTTCTTATACATCAGAAATGCCTGATCAATCAACCCATTTTGTATGAGTCCATTTATGAAACTATTCCAAGATGTAGCATCATGCAAAGGAGACTCGTTGAATAATTTATAAGCTTTGGCAACCTTGCCATGCTGAAGGAAACCAGATATCATAATATTATAAGTAACAATACTTCGTTCAGGCATATTTTGGAAAAGGTCCGATGCTTGGTTCAATAAGCCTTCTTTCACATAACCAAACAGCATAGTCGTGCTTGCTACTACGTCTTTACGAGGCATTCTTCTGAACAGATTCTGTGCCTCGTCGAGCCTTCCATTTTCTATAAAGCTCGACATCAAAGCAGTAGTTGTCTCCACCGTCGGTTCGAGCATCATTGAGAACAATTCGAGAGCGTCGTCGATTCTATTATGTTTTAGGTAACCATTTATCATTGAATTCCACGAGATTTTGTCCCTTCGAGCCATACCGTCAAACAAATTCCTGGCCTCTTCAACCTTCTGTTTGTTAATACAAGCGCATATCAGAGTGTTCCACGAACCAACGTACTTGCACTCCATTTTCTCAAATTCTAACTTTATTTCTCCTATGTCCAAGCATTCGCAATACATCCAAACCAAAGAGGCTTCAATGCTCTCACGAATATGATGCCCACATTTTACGGCATACCCATGAATATTTCTACCTCCTCCAATATCTTTAAGACCAGAATATGCACTAATTACCTTGTTGACAACAGGTGCAGTAGCTTGATCCCCTTTCCTGATCATTTCACTGAACAGCTTAATCGCCTCAATGTACTGGCCATTGCAGATGAGCCCTCCTATCATCACACACCATGAGACCGAATTCTTAGCAGGCATCGTATTAAACAGCTCAAATGCAGAGCTCACCTTCTTAACTTCGATATACCCACCAATCATGGCCGTCCAAGAGACAACATTCCGACTCGGCATTTGATCGAACACTTGACGAGCATCTTCGATGCAATGGTTCAACACATATCCCGACATTAAAGCGTTCCACGAGGCGACATTTGGGTACTCAATTCCATCAAAAACCCTGAGAAGGGAATCTGATGCACCGCAATTCGCATACACGGTGATCAGCGAAGTGCCCACAAACACGTTTGCCAAGGATCGCGTCTTGATAGATAGGCCGTGAATCCACTCGCCCTGCTCCAAAGCTCCGAGCTTCGCGCAAGCCGATAAGGCGGTAGAGATAGAAGTATGGTTGGGCATAAATCCATGAAGCCTCATGTCCGAAAATATTCTCAACACTTCATTGTAAACTTCGTTCCGAGCATAAGATGACATAATCGAGTTCCATGAAGCCACGTCTCGTTCAGGCATTTCGTCGAACAGCTTCGCTGCAGAAGCCAAGTCGCCGAGTTTAGAGTGATCACTGATGAGTTTGTTGACTGAAGTGATATCAGGGTTGGGATTTTGGATGCAGTAGTGATTTTGATCCTCGGTAACATTGATTCTATGAGTAGAATATGCAATTGAGGATTGAGATTGCAGGAATTTACAGCAGATGAGTGTAGAAGTTCGCAACTGGTTATGCTTCCTAAGCATTTGAATTATGCTTCCTAAGTTCGCTTACAGATAACAGAAGTAAACAAACCGAGATTGCAATGTTCTCTAGACAAAGTCTACCACGTTAGTCATGAACCGCCTATTGAGAGTGTCTAGTAGATTATTTTTCTCGTATTATAATAAATCTATACTTATGGATCTACTAATCGAAGTACTTATTCAGTACTAAACATCCAAATCAATTTGAAGAAAAATAAAAATTTAGTAAAATATTTACAAAATTATAAATAAAAATGCCTTCTCTCGTATCTGTTCACAAATATAAAATTAATTTTTAATACTATTTTAATAAAAACTTATCATATTATTTTTTAGGGGCAATTGCATACATGTCCCTCCAAATATGTCGAATAGCAAATATATCCCTGCAAATTTCAACTTTTCATATTTATCCCTGCAAAAATCCAAAGTTCTTCAAATATGTCCCTGAGGTTAATCCCCGTTTGCAATCTGTTAAATTTTTAACAGAATTGATGTAAAATTACTTTTTTGCCCCTTACAAATATATCCCTCCAAAAGTTCTTAAAATCTACTTATTTCAAAAATGCCCCTCTCCAAAAATCCCAACGTTAAAACCCCTCTAATTCTTGCAAAAATGCCCCTCTTCTAAAATCCCAACGGATATATCCCTCTAAAAGCATATAACCCTATCTATTTTTACTTATTACAAATTAGTCCCTCTCCAAAAATCCCCCAACGGCTCCATCTCCTTCATCTATAAAAGAAGAACTAAAACCCACCATTAAAGCCAACTTTGCTCTATATAATATTTTGATTTTTTCATTCATTTTTCTCTATTAATCTCCAACAATTTTATTTTTTCATCTTTTTCTCTCCTCTAATATATTGCTTTTTTATGATGAGTGAGAGATCGATAAATTCTTCGCATAGCATCGAAATTCCCAAGTGTGATTGCTTTAAAACTTGTAAAATTTGGGTTTCAAAGCAGCCACATACTAGAGGTCGTCGATTTTATGGGTGTCCAAACTGGGGGGTAAGACAACTAATTTCGCATCGATGAAAAAATGATTTGTTTGAAAGTTTAGTATACAATAGCATTATTTATCATTATTCCAATTAAAGTGGTTTTTTAAAAAAAAAACCATACATATCCATAGAATTTTTATTTTTTATTTACTAATTATTTTTTGTATTTTTATATTTTGCAGAGTAATGAGCACTGTAATTATTTTGCTTGGGTCGATGACACACACCATAATACTGTTGACTTAAAATACCAATTACAGGCATTTCAAGAAGCTGTGGAGCATCTGTTAGAAAAAACTTTTATCTTTTCAAATTAATTCTTTTAAATAATTTAAACTTAATTTAAATTCAGAATAATATAAAACAAAGTTTAGATGAAGCCTGTGAATGTCGAGGCGTGCGTAAGCACTGTCCTAGAAGCAAGATTGCCCCTCTACGTGCGAGGCTCCGGCAATCACCCCTAGCGATACAACGACCACTGTCCACCCCGTCGGCAACGACTCCGGAATGGTGCGTAGCGAACCCAACGTCTTTCAGAGATCCAGCAAAAATAGAGGCTCAAAGAGGAAAATGTAAATTAGTGTATTGTAGCTATGTAAATTAAGAGAAGAGAATTGTAGTAGCTTCTAACCAAGCTCTCTTGCTCTCTATATATAGAGTCCAAAGAGACAAGCACAATAACTCACCAGGGACAAGATCTCTCTTGGGCAGCCCACAAGCAACTTCCCAAGGAAGGCTCTTGGGTAGCCCAAGATGCCACTTCCCAAGGTAGGCTCTTGGGTAGCCCAAGAAGCAAAATTCCCAAGAAGGCTTTAAAGCAAAAAACAAAAGTCAAAATACAAGTTTAAAATCATCAAATCCAAATAAAATCCAACAATCCCCACATGATTTAAAACTTGTAAAAACGAAATACAAAATAAAGTAAAAAAAAATACGAAAACTAAAACAGATGCTGGATCCCTTATACCACGTATTCGGCGAAGGTACCTTTCGGGTTTGAACCTTCACTTAGTACAGGTCTATGTACATCCGAGGGCACAATGGTGGACTTCGCCTTGAACCAAGGCCGGTGAATCGGATTTCCACAAACAGTACACATAGTACAGCCGTTTAGGTTCTATGCGGGTTAGCGCTTTTATGGCCATGCGCTCATATCGATTCATGTGTGTTTTTAGGGAACTGCCCTCTTCCCACAGTCGCGGCCTCACGACTACACACATATAGTAGGTCCTGATAAGGGTGCCTGCAAGGTCACACCCTGCCTCAAGGGTCTCGGAACCATTCAGGGTAAGAACCCTTACTAACCACTTGCATTAATGAGCACTGTCGCCATAGGGATGAGTATATAAAAGCAGTGCTCCGCACAACTACCAATTCGACTTGTTTCTACCCATTGAACCTCCAAGAGGTTGGGTTGCCGTCGCCGGTAGTTTTATTGTGGGCTAAGCCCCATCCCCCTCGACGATTCTAGGATCACTGTCCTAGACAAATCTTTAGTAAGCTGATCAGCTAGGTTCTTCGCAGATCTCACAAATTCCAATGCAATAACATTTTCCTTAATATTCTGCCGAATATACTTTTGTCTTACTTTCATAAATCTATTCATCTTTGTTTCGACATTTTCTTGAGCACACTTGTCAATAGCAGATCTACAATCACAATGTATACACACAGGTGCCAAAGGTCGCTCCATCAGTGGCAAGTCATACAGAAATTCTCTAATCCACTTAGCCTCTGCTACAGTGGTATCTAAAGCTATCAGTTCAGATTCCATTCTACTTCTAGCTATCAATGATTGTTTCGATGACTTCCAAGAAACAGCTGCTCCACCAAGGAGAAAAACAAATCCAGTGGTTGACTTCACATCAGCTGTATCACTTATCCAGTTAGCATCACTAAATCCTTCTAATACAGCAGGAAATCCACAAAAATGCAATCCATAATATACAGTGCCTTTCAGATATCTCAAAACTCTTTCTAAGGCATTCCAATGTTCTCTATTTGGGTTATGAGTATATCTTCTCAATCTGTTCACAGCATAGGCTAAATCAGGTCTAGTGTAATCTACAAGATAACCTAGAGATCCTATAATCTGAGCATACCTATTCTGTCCTATAGGATCACCTTTATTCTTCTTAAGATGTACACTAGGATCATAAGGTGTTACAACAATCTTAGAATCAAAATATCCAAATTTCTTTAACACTTGTTCACTGTAGTGAGATTGACTCATAATAATTTCATTTGATTTTCTTATGATCTTCATGTTCAGAATCATATCAGCTTGCCCAAAATCCTTCATATCAAAGTTATCATTAAGTAATTTCTTGACATCCATTATCACATCCATATTTGTTCCAAAGATCAAAATATCATCAACATACAAACATAGGATTACTATCTGTCCATTGTATTCCTTAGAGTACACACATTCATCAGACATGTTCACATGAAAACCAGCTTTCACAACTAAAGAGTCAAATTTCAAATGCCATTGCTTAGGAGCTTGTTTAAGTCCATATAAAGATTTTGTCAACTTGCAAACTTTATTTTCATGTCCAGCAATAATAAATCCCTCAGGTTGCTTCATATAAATTTCTTCCTCTAAATCACCATTTAGAAAAGCAGCCTTAACATCCATCTGATGAATAATCAACTTATGGACAGAGGCTAAAGCTAGCAGAATCCTAATAGAAGTAATCCTAGCTACAGGAGCATAGACATCAAAATAATCTACACCAGGCTTCTGGGAAAAACCCTGAGCTACAAGTCTAGCCTTATACTTATCTACAGACCCATCTGGTTTCAATTTCTTCTTAAAGATCCATCTACATCCTACAGGCTTACAACCTACAGGTAAATCAGATAACTCCCAAGTATGATTCTGTAGAATAGATTGCATCTCCAACTTAACAGCTTCTTTCCAAAATGATGCATCTACAGAAGTCATAACTTGGTCAAAGGTAGATGGGGTATCTTCTACAAGAAGGACACAGAAATCATCACCAAAAGTCTTCTCAATCCTAGGACGCTTACTTCTCCTAGGTTCAGACTCTTCTATAGGTTCACTGGTGCTGGGTCTACTAGATCCACCTATAGTCTCAACAGGAACAGATCTATCTACTTTAGTTCTAAAAGGAAAGATATCCTCAAAGTATACTGCATTCCTAGCTTCAATAATAGTATTGTTAGAAATCTCATTAACCTCAGAATTTACCACCAAGAATCTATTAGCATTACTACCATCTGCATTACCTAAGAAAACAGTATCCACAGTCTTAGGACCAATCTTTCTCTTCTTATTTTCGGGAATCTTTACTTTAGCTGGGCAACCCCACACTTTAAAATAATTCAGATTAGGTTTCCTACCCTTCCAAATTTCATAAGGAGATACAGAAGAACTCTTGTGGGGAATTCTATTAAGAATTATACAAGCAGTCATCAAAGCTTTACCCCACAAGTTCTCGGGTGCACCAGAACTAATAATCATCGAATTTACCATATCCATCAAAGTTCTATTTTTCTTTTCAGCTACTCCATTAGATTGAGGTGTATAAGGTGCAGTTACTTGATGTACAATTCCATATTCTTGACAGAAAACAGTCATCTCATTTGATGTATATTCACCTCCTCGATCAGATCTTAAAATCTTAATTTTGTTATCCAATTGATTTTCAACCTCAGCTTTATAAATCTTAAATTTATTCAAAACTTCATCTTTATTCTTAATCAGATAAATATAACAATACTTCGAATGATTATCAATGAATGTTACAAAATATTTGCTTCCACCCCTACTGGGTCTACATCCATCACAGACATCACTGTGTATAAGTTCTAACAGATCAGAATCTCTATCTACAGATTTAAATGGTCTTCTAGGTTCCTTAGCTTGCACACATATTTCACATTTATGATCATTTGAAACAGACTTAGGAATTAAATCAAAATTCATCAATCTCTTAATAGTATTAAAATTCACATGTCCCAATCTTTCATGCCAAACATCAGATGAAACAACATTCAAAATCATACTTTCATTAATAGTAGAAGTCATCACAGAAAACTTAAATAATTCATCACTCAAAAATCTTTTCCCAATAAAGTTCACACCTTTAGTAATTACTATCCTATTACATTTAAAAACAAACTTAAAACCTTGCTGAACTAAAAGAGAAGCACTAATAAAGTTCCTCCTAAAGGGTTGGAAATTTCTACCCTTAGATTTCGGGTTCTCTACTAGGTTGGCTTGGGTAGAAGGCTCGCTAGGCTTCTTATCTCTAGCTCGGTTGGTTTCTTCTATCCTAAGAGATCTTAGGACAAAATTCAGGGAAAGTTCTCTTTGATTGTGGTTCAGATCATTGGCATGGCTAGACCAGGAAGGAGGCAACTTATCTATTAAAGTGGCAACTAGAAAACTCTCATCTAGATCTATACCACTAGATCTAAGCTGCTCAATAATGTACTCAAAATCCTGTAGTTGGTCAGACATTGGTTTACTATCTACCAATTTAAACTTGAGCAAATCTGAAGCTTGGTATCTCTTTTTAGTAGGATCAATCTGGCCATACTTTTGTTCTAAGAAAATCCAGAGTTCCTTAGCAGTCTGACTACTACAGTAAATGTCATAAAGCTTATCAGATAGGGTGCTAAGGATCCGGTTCAGACAATGATAATTAATCATAGTAGGATCAGTAGGAGGCACAGGTAAAGGTGCAGGTGCAACACCAGGAGGAGTAGGAGCACTCTGAGACTGGCTGCGAGTCTGAGGGCGATTTGCCACAGACTGAATAGCACCATTAGGTGCAGTTTCATTACCATTCTCAACAGGATCTGAGATGGCAGAAACAAGTCCCAGCGTGGTGAGCCAGAATCGCATTTGATTCTGCCACCTCCTAAAATTACGACCATCAAAAGTAACAGGCTTCGCCGAATACGAATCCTCCATTAATCTGTTTAAATTTAATCAACAATAATTATACTAATTTTTTAAAAAACAGTTTAACTATGTTTTAATTAACAGTATTAAAAGAATTAAATATTAAACAGTGTAAAGATCAACTACACATTAATATTTAATTAACAATATAAGAATATTTAAATACTAACAGTAATAAACCAACTAAATATTTAGATAAATAACAGTGGAATCTATAGTAACAGTACTATAGAAATAGTACAAACAGTAAACTACCACAATAGTATTATCAACTAATTAGGTCTACTAACATAATTGAATATTTAATTAAGGAAGTAATTTTGCAATAATGTAAAAGCAACTGTAGACAATGCTAGCACAATAGTACTATCAGTAATAAAAATATTATGATAACAATATTAAAAATATTAATACTAACAGTGTTATGTATTAAGAAATCACGCGCGCAACAGTGCGCAACAGTGTATACAAGTTTGCAAAAGTTGTTAACAGAGATGCGTTATAACAGTGTTAATTAAGGAAGTAGTCTCGAATTAATTTTAAAGCAACAGTGTACTTCTGAAATTAAACAGCGTAAGGATTATATATACTAACAATTATGTGAAAAGATAAAATGAATGTAATCTTGCTTCTAGATTGTTAGAAAAAACTTTTATCTTTTCAAATTAATTCTTTTAAATAATTTAAACTTAATTTAAATTCAGAATAATATAAAACAAAGTTTAGATGAAGCCTGTGAATGTCGAGGCGTGCGTAAGCACTGTCCTAGAAGCAAGATTGCCCCTCTACGTGCGAGGCTCCGGCAATCACCCCTAGCGATACAACGACCACTGTCCACCCCGTCGGCAACGACTCCGGAATGGTGCGTAGCGAACCCAACGTCTTTCAGAGATCCAGCAAAAATAGAGGCTCAAAGAGGAAAATGTAAATTAGTGTATTGTAGCTATGTAAATTAAGAGAAGAGAATTGTAGTAGCTTCTAACCAAGCTCTCTTGCTCTCTATATATAGAGTCCAAAGAGACAAGCACAATAACTCACCAGGGACAAGATCTCTCTTGGGCAGCCCACAAGCAACTTCCCAAGGAAGGCTCTTGGGTAGCCCAAGATGCCACTTCCCAAGGTAGGCTCTTGGGTAGCCCAAGAAGCAAAATTCCCAAGAAGGCTTTAAAGCAAAAAACAAAAGTCAAAATACAAGTTTAAAATCATCAAATCCAAATAAAATCCAACAGCATCGCATTCAAAAGTTTGAAAAAAAAAATTTATTTCTTCTTAAGTTGCTTATATATTTGGTGGTAGCTAATATCTTGTTTAGTTTGGTAATGTAATAAAATGTGATGTAAAACTGCAATATTGTGATAAATAGTTGATGGAGTAGTTGTTGTTGTAATGTAAGAGTCCCTATTATTTTACTATGATAAAAGTAGTGATAAAGTAGTTGTTGAAAAAATATAATTCTCCTCACAGCCCCAACAACAAAGAAGTACCACGACAATGTAATTCTCCTCACAGCCTGTCAGCATTCAAATCAAAATGTCGGCATGAAAATTCATTCATTTAAATCAATTGACCACAATTCTCGTAACAGAATTGCAGTTAGCAGTTCAATACAAACACAATGACATTCATAACTTATGAGTAGAACCAAATTACATTCATTGAAAGGATGAAATCAACAAGTACTTCAAAGTTAGCAGTGAAATTAACAACTATTTCAAAGTCAAGTACTTGAAAGTTAAGTACTTCAAAGTTAGCAGTATAAAATTACCTACAATTTTAACCCTTACACAAAATACATCCATGCAGACCACAAAAAAAAATACATGCAGACCACAAAATACATCCATTTAGATCAACTATCCAAAAAAATATTATACATCAACTCTTTCATCAAACTGAATGTTGATTTGTTAGACATCCCATAGCATCAATTTCACTTATGGCACTTCCTTGTTGGGACTGTGAGAGGGTCGCTTCAGCAGTTGCCCGTTTTGATTTTGATGCAAGTCTCTTTCCTCTGCGCCTGCATACCATTTGTAGCAATTAGTATTGTAGTGAAAAAAGTAAATTAAAAGTAAATTTTGTTGGTCATTTTCTTACCTTATGCCACTACCAGTACTAGCACTTACTTGAGATACTCCATCTGCGCCTTCAGACTGACGGTTCGTAGTAACAGGGTTCGTACATGTTTTTGCATGATGGCCTAATTGGTTGCATCTTTTGCATCGATGTTTTCTCCTAATTACCATCTCATCTAATCCTCTAAATCTTTTCTTTCGAGGTCTTCCAGCTGGCCTATTTAAAATAGGAGGTAATATATCATGGCCGATGTCAACCTTTGCCCACTGATCACTACTAGGCAATGGTGCAATACCAGCAGAGTAAGCCTCCTTATATTTGGCTACTGTAAAATATGGGTGAACAAATTTTTCCCACTTTTCATTTCTTAGTTTACCTATAACTGCCATTGCATGAATGCATGGCACACCTTTTACTTGCCATGCTCTGCAGCTGCATTGCATGTCTTGCAATCTCACCTCGCATCTTGAATGAGGTCCAATTACTTCTGCTGAAAACTCATCACTCCATAGCACCTCAAATTGACCCAAACCCTACAGATTGTGAAGATTAGATAGCATTGCAGTGCATCACAAAATACAGCTCATTTAAGACACAATAAAATCCCAATTAACCTCAAGCAGCAAGCAGCAAGCAGCAAGCAGCAAGCAGCTGCTTGCTGCAAGCAGCTTGCTGCTTGCTTAGCAGCAAGCTGCTTGCTGCTTGCTTAGCAGCAAGCAGCAAGCAGCAAGCAGCAAGCTGCTTGCTACAGTGCTAAGCAAGCAGAAGCAAGCAGCAAGCAGTAGCAAGCAGCAGTTTAACTCAGTTTAGCAAGCAGCAAGTAGAAGCAAGCTCAATATTGCTCAATTGAGTTAAATTGAGCTAAATTGAGTTAAATTGAGCTAAATTGAGTTAAATTGACCAATATTGAGCTAAATTGAGCTAAATTGAGCTAAATTGCTAAATTGAGCTAAATTGAGTTAAATTGAGCTAAAATGAGCTAAATTGAGTTAACTTGAGCTAAATTGAGTTTAATTGAGCAATATTGAGCTAAATTGACCAAAATTGAGCTAAATTGAGCTAAATTGAGCTAAATTGCAAAATTGAGGTAAATTAAGGTAAATTGAGCTAAATTGCTCAAGCCGCTCAAGCAGCAAGCAGCAAGCAAAATTGAGCTAAATTGCTGCTTGCTGCTTGAGCAGCTTGAGCAGCAGCAGCAAGCAGCTGCTCAAGCAGCAGCAAGCAGCTGCTGCTTGCTGCTGCTCAAGCAGCAAGCATGAGCAGCAAGCAGCAGCAAGCAGCAAGCTGCTACTTGCTGCTGCTCAAGCTGCTCAAGCAGCTGCTCAAGCAGCAAGCAGCTGCAGCTGCTCAAGCAGCAAGCAGCTGCTTGCTGCTTGAGCAGCAGCAAGCAGCAGCTTGCTGCTTGCTGCTCAAGCAGCAGCAAGCTGCTGCTTGCAGTTAGCTCAAGCAGCAAGCTGCTGCTTGCTGCTCAAGCTGCTCTATGTTCAAGCTGCTGCTGCTCAAGCTGATTGTTATGGAAGATTAGAATCAAAATAATGAAAGAGAGATTGTTATGGATGAATTACCTTGCTTATCTTGTTCACATATTTGACTACTGTGGGTACAATTTCATGATCCCACTTTTTTGCTCTATTTCTTCTCTCATCCATCTTAACCATTATTTTTTGCCGGATAGTGTCGATCATGTCAATCAGTGGTCTATGCCTATCGTTACAAATCCATGAATTGAATGATTCAGAAATATTATTGGTCAAGTAATCACACTTAGCATTTGTACCGAATTGACTTCGACTCCACAAATAGCTATGGTTCTCCCGCAAGTACTCAATAGCCATTGGGTTTGCTTCATACACCTTAGCCATGCTAGCTTCATAAATATTCTGTTTATACGCTCTTGCTGCAGCCCACAAATTATCTTTATACCAATCTCCACGAAATTTCTTTTTGAAGTTGCTATAAAGATGACGCATACATTCTCTATGTTCAATTATTGGATAAACAACTTTAACTGCCTCATCTAAACCTTTTTGTCTATCAGAGGAGAACACTAGGCCTTCGGGTTCTCCTATAGCAAGCTTCAACCCATGAAGAAACCATTCCCAACTGTTAGAGTTCTCCGACTCGACAACACCAAAAGCAACAGGAAAAATTGATTTATTTCCGTCAATACTTGTAGCTGCTATGAGCACTCCTCTATGCTTTCCTTTGAGATGACATCCATCTAAAGCAATATAAGGTCTACATCCAGTGAGGAATCCTTGAATGCAACCACCAAAAGCAATGAAAATTCGTTGAAAATGATGCTTTCCATTAATAATTTCCAACTTTATCTCCACATGACTACCGTGATTTCTTCTAACAACTTCGTCCTTGAAATCAAAAATTTTTTTATACGAGTCCTCCCACTTCCCATGGATTTTAGACATTGCCCTTTCTTTTCCCCTAAAGACCTTGCAATAGGGCAAGTCAACATGATATTTTTGTTGCAATCTTTTACGCAATTCAGTTGCAGACAAATCTCCTTCCAATCGTAGCCAATCGATGACCCTATTGCACACCCAATCTTGTGTTGCTACTTTGTTCTTACATCTATTGGCAGATGTACATGTGTGCTCTCCTTGCAAAGTTTTCACCTATAATAAAACTGCTAGTTAGAAATGCAAGTAATTTATAAATGTATGATGCTAAAAATACATTCTTTAAAAAAATTGGATAATGTCAAATTTACCTGAAAAGCCAAAGAATCTTGAAGTATAGATGCATGGATTCGCCACTTGCAATTAGGTTTTGAGCATCTTGCGGTTACCCTCGAAAGATCACTTTTTTGTAGCTTATACTCAAACTCATTTAATAGGGCAAAATGAGTCAGTGCATCTCTAAAACAAGCTACATTTGGGTACTTTGCTCCTATCTCCATAATAGGGTTATTCTTGTCATATGGAATGTCCTCTCCATCATCTATATTAGCCATTCTCTCTAAATCACTGTCATCACTTTCAAGGGAATGAAAGCTATCTTCACTTAAAATTGCATCTGATTCACCAACTGTTTCTTCATTTGTTACTTCTTTACCAACTCTTTCTTCATTTGTTAATTCTTCATCAACCCCAACCCGTAAATCAACTTCATCGGCTTCACCAATTGCTTCTTCATTTGTTACATTTTCACCAATATCACCAACATCATCACCAACATCATCACCAACATCACCAACTTCTTCTTCATTGTCATGATCATCTTCATTCATGCCAACCTTAGCCCATTCCACATCAGTATTGGTGTCTTCCACACTAGGCATAAGAACACTAGTTTCTCCACCAATATAGTTTAACGGAATACCATGCGTTTGAATGGTTATAAAAATTTCCACTTCCTTCACATCTTTATATATAGAAAATAAAGTCTTGAATTCCTGCTCTGTTAATACTTGAATGAACTTCTTCGGCTTAACATTTCTTGCTACATACCATACCCCAATATTCTCCGTAATACCCCAATCGCATAGAGATCGTAAATCTCGACAAAAATCGCTGAGATGGTAATCATCAATATCTATCATCAATATTTTCTTTTTACCATCACAATATCTGAGTCCGCATGCAGTTTTGACTGTTTTAAGGTAGCCGCCATAATTAAACTTAACTTGAAAAATACCATATTCATCCATTTTGTCAAACTGTCATGATAAAAGAAAAAAATCTAAGTTATCATTTTCTCAAACTGTCATGATATGAACTCTCACCTAATCCAGGGGTGGATATTCTATAGATCAATACATGAAATAGAGACATTCACAGGATAGTAGTAGTATTAGAAATAGAAGGACAACTGTGAAAACAGAAAAGATCTACAAACAAGCCTTGGCCAGTAGATAACTGAAAATGTTAAGAACAAACAAACATGAAAGTTTTTTCTTGAATCAAATCTACCTTAGGTCAAAGATTCAAAACTGCATATTTAGGTAAACTGCATATTGAAAGAACAAGAACCAATTATGTGTATCTATTTTATAAAGGAATTCATAACTCCTTTTCAGACTAAAGTACACGAACAAGACCTGATTTTCAAATAGCATTCCTCATTAGAGTGTTATGAGAGAGGAATTATTTTTGGCCTTTGTAAATTGTCTTGCTTAAATCATTTACCACAGCGCGGGATCGATGAGAGCGGGATCGATTTTGCTTGGGATCGACGCCTGCGCGGGATCGATGAGAGCGGAATTGATTTTGCTTGGGATCGACGCCTGCGCGGCGACGGTTGCGGGATCGACCTCCCGCACCTCTTCCTGCGCGGCGACGGGTGCGGGATCGACCCTCTTCCTGCGCGGCGACCCCTCCCTCTTCCTGCGCGGCGACGAGTGCGGGATCGACCCTCTTCCCTGCCGGCGACCCCTCCCCTCTTCCTGCGCGGCGACGAGTGCGGGATCCTTCCTGCGCGGCGACCTCCCGCTCGAGTCGGTTTAGGGATTTTTAAGAAGAATGATGAAGATGAAGGGGGATGGGAAGAGAAGAGGAAAAATCCAAATAAATTAAATGAAAGGGTAAAATGGTATATTCACTCTCTAATCTAACCAAGGTTAAGGATTTAACCTATGGTTAACTCAATTTTCCTAACAGAGGGGCATATTTGAATAACGGTGGATTTTTGCAGGGATAAATATGAAAAGTTGAAATTTGCGGGGATATATTTGAAATCCGACCTATTTGGAGGGACATGTATGCAATTATCCCTATTTTTTATTAGAATTTTTATTATATGACATGATACAATGAGATTAGTTTGTAGTATATTATGTCCAATACAAATGCTACAAAGCAGACTAAATTGGAAGCAGGATGAGATTGCCAATCTCTTTAGACGGTCTACGGTTGGCTTGGTGGACGAGGTCCAGGCAGCAGGTCATTCATTCTACATCCACGTGGCGTTCACGCGGCACACCAAAGCGTCCGAAGAGAGGCAAGCACATATAGTCCCCACCGTCCCCCAAAGGGACCAAAGGTCGAACACCTTGTAAGCATCAGTGGTCGTGGCGAAACAAAGGGAGCGAACCAAGGAACGAACGAAGTCGGCGCACAAGGAAGCGCGTTCGGAGCGCCGCAAACGCGAACGCAAACGCGAAAGCGCGAGGCGATGGGGCTGATGCTGCGCGTGCGATTGGCGTCGTTCTTCGCGGGCGCCGCCGTGGCGTCGGTGGCGGGGTTCTACCTCCTCTACAAGGACTACATGGTCGCCCACGACGCCCTCTCTCGCCAGGTTCACCTCCTCCTCCTCCCCTTCTCAATCTCACTTCTCCATCGCCAGTTTTGTTCCCTCCTCTTCTAGCTTTCGAGATTCGTCCCCAGATCCACGGGCCACTACTCACTTGCTTGGCCCTAAAACTTTGGTTTTACGGCCCTTAGATCGGGGATCTAAGCTATTCGTTTGGACGAGCGCGGATGATTTAATGGGATTCGGAAGCTAGGGTTTCGTTTGTTGGAGCGGCGTGCGTGATTGTGAAGCTCGTGAATGCGTAAAGTGATGAGCTTATAGGGCTTCTGCGGCATGTGAATAGCCTCTATCTAATGTTGTTTTCGAATTCGGTGAGTTGCGATTTCATTAGTTGTGGTTAAAATCCATGTCCCATACACTGACTAAATGGTTAATTAAGTAGCCATGTCTCAGCAGATTCATCCTATCCTCTTATCCTTGTTTATAATCTCGTCTGTTTAGAAAATTAGAAATTCAGCAATGAGGAATACATGTATCTATCGTATCTGCGAAATTAATGTTGATTGCTAGCCCTAGTGCACCCGTGTTGATGCTTTTTTACGGGAGAAACTGTTGAGTTTGTTTATACATTTAAACAGTGAACAATTATTTCCGTTAAAGTCAGGGTTTAGAAGACATAGGATTTTTGCTTTGCAGGATCACTTGCCTGGGAGCGTAACCTAAGATTTCATTGTGAAGGGTACTTGTGTCTGTTACTGTAGGCTCTCTTAAACTTCTTGAGTTATAAGATTCTGGTTTTAGTTAGTAACTCCTTAGCTGGGATGTGCTTTATATGCCCTGTTTATCCATTTTAAGTGATTAGACAGGGTTGGCTAAGTCGAATTGATCTGGGATTTTGATATTTTATTGAGCTGCTCTGATTTGCTTCTATTGTTAAATGGAGATGCTGTAGGTGGATATTATAGAAATTTGTTTAAAAAAAAAACATTGGGGCGGTGCCACAGATGGCAGACCTTCCAAAGAGGTAAAGTCTCCTTTCTGGTGTGAAACTGAACTTCTTTGCTTTATTAAGGTTTTTTTTTTTTTTTGAGAGAGAGAGATAGGTAGCACGCTACCCGCTTTCATTCATTAGGAAGTTGAATTAGGCAACAAGACCGAGACGACACAGTCTCGGATCGGACAAAAAGGGTTACAATGGCAGATCGCGCCCGCTAGGCAGCCCTCCGATCAACCCCCAGTCCGTAATCAAACGTTCGACCCAACTGACAGCGGAAAGGGGATCAGTACTAGAGAGTTGAAAAATCGCTTTGTTCCTAACAGCCCAAATGACTCACCAGATGGTTGCCTGGTCAATAAGGTTTCTTTTAAGTGACCCGGACCCATCCCTTCCCGACCTCAATTCCCAAGTCCGTCCGACGTCGTTGCTGGGATCCTCATAGTCCAACCCCGGTAAAGCAGTCCACGCCACGAATCTCGTGTAGACGCAATTCAAAAAAAGGTGGTCCACCGATTATGGTTCAGTACCACACAGTACACACAGAATGTTCCTCGTCCACCCCTTTTTGACAAGGTTGTCAGCCGTGAGAAGCCGCTTCTTGAGGACCAGCCACACAACAATCTGAACTCTAATCGGTAGCCTTAAGTTCCAAATATTTGTGGTGCAAGTATCCCTTAGACTCCCATCCCTAAGCATCGAGTAACTTGCTTTATTAAGGTTGGATTTATAATTTGGGGTATTTGGCTTACTTTCCTTTTTTTAATGTTCTTTTTTGCTTTTATCTTCATGTGTCAGATGCTGATAATAACTTCTTACATGTCTTGAACATTTGTGTTGCATGTGATAGCACAAGCGATGGAAAATTGGGGATTATATGCTGGTTATTGATCAATATGGTAGATTTGCAGTTTATAGCAAATAAAATTTGTTAGTCGTGTACATGTGCAAGTTCCATGTGTGCACCTATGATATTTTCAAAGATATTTAAGACTGCTTGAGCTTTATCTTGTCATCTCTAAATTCCATATCCTTTCTCATACTTTTGTAGTGCTGCTGACAACATTACATATTCTAAGATGTTTTGGTAGTATAAGAAACTTTCGGTTTTTTCCTCTTCAATATTTTCAAACTTCTAATGTTATATCTCATTTATGTGTGATTTATCTTATTTTTATTGGTGAAATCATGCTCCCTGTGTTGCTTAATTATTTTTACATTTTTCTTGCGTCACGATAAGATAGCTTGTATAGTCTATCGATGGTGGAAGGAACATGCCAAGTTACTTAATAGGTATATAGTAAACTTCGTGCAGATGCTTTCTCTGTTTGGTATTAACACCATTAGCACAGATGTTAGTTTCCAGGGAAAGAAATCAGAGTTGTTGGACAACAAGGTCTACTGTTATGAGGGAAGAAAAAGATGATCTAAATGGTGTCCTACAGACAATAGTGGCCAACAAGTAAATGTTGAGAGTAGAGCGCTGTTGTTGGTTTATGTCTGATGTAGACTGAATGCTGGGTAGCACTAATATTGGAGGGTATAGCAAGTAAAATGTGACATTTTTTGCTGATACTAACATGAAAAGATTGATATAATGCTATTCTCCTGCAAAAGCTCTTGGTGTTTGAGTGTCAGCGTGTATCCACCGCCCATGTTTACTTTAATTTAGGTTAATTTTATTAGTTTGTCCCAAAGAACAACCTCTTTTCCCAGATGATTTGCCCAGGCCACCTATGCACCAGCCAATTGGGAACCTTTTAGCAAGCTAACTGAATCATTCCAATTTTAATATTAGAAAGTGGCATAGTGACTTGCCGAAGGTAAACAACAATCGTTAGATATTGAGTGAAAATTGTCATTCGTATACCAATATTTTCATACGCTTCAATTTTAATGTAAATTCTAGTGTCAGAATTGGTAATAGAGGCTTAAATTTTAGTTTACACTAACATCTGAAATATTGCCCAGCTCAAAGTCGTTATACTTGAAAATGAATTTGTCAATGATGCTCGAGTGTTCTGTTTCAGGTGAAAGGTCTCTATGAAACTCTAGATGAACACTACGAAGCTCTAAACCAGCGCGTTACAACCCTGGAAAACATGAAGAATGCTGAAACTGCCTCGCATGCGGAGGCATCTGATTAGATTTACGCAAGATTGCTTCTGATTAAGATCTGCTTCCTCTAATGTTATCTCTTGATTATGTTGACAATTTTTGATATATTGAAAAGGTTCAAAGTGTTGATCTTAACGCACTTCAACATGAAGTTGTAATGCTTGTTTCCTTTCGGTACAGCTCCTCCGGCATTGTAGTAGTTTGGTAAATAATGAGGCAATTCTTTGCCAAGAACCTAACATGTCTCTTTTACGCGTGTCATGTGAAAGAATTTCTCTGATTTCTTTTAGTATCTATTAGACTGGGATGGTTGTTTCCTCCTTTTTCGATTTCTAGGGTCTGGTAATTATTGCGCTCAATCTCTGATGAAATTAGACTTATTGAGGTCCAATTATTATCAGAGTTCATTTTGATTGGAAATTGCTTTATAGACATGCTAAGATGAGTTTGAGTTAACCTGACAGAGTAAGTGGGGCTAAGAGTAGCTTTTATTGTAATAAATGGGTGAGGCTATATTTGAATACCGGAATAACTCATTATGATAATTTATTCAGTATTAATTATTATTTTTTTTTATGTGATTGGGTAATATGGGTGATTTTTTGCTTTTTGAAATTTTTTGATAATATATTTTATTTACGAGGTGATTTATTTTATTTCAAAAAAATAATTTGAAGGCTTAATATGTTATTTCATTCTTTACATTAGACCATACTTGTTATTTATTTTATTTCAAAAAAATAATTTGAAGGTTGAATATGTTATTTTATTCTCGACATTAGATCATACTTGTTGCATTCAAACATACGAGTTTGTTTGAAGTTTTTTTTGTCTACCGTGTTTTGCAGTAGGCATAAAAATTGTTACTCATATTTGATCTAGAAGCGGATTAAAATGAAAAGAAAAAACTCTTTTTGAATCGCCTCTTATTCGGACGAGTTAAATTATTGCATTTTAGGTGAAGTTACCATAAGTCCATAATAAGTGACCAAAAACGCCATAACTTGGGTAGAACTGTGGGAGATAACGTTGGTTCATTGCTCAGGTTTCTATTCTGGGCTGCTTAAGACTAGATTTGGGATCTTTGGAAATCTTGGTTCAAATCCTTAAATATCGGATCAAAGATGTTTTATCTTTGCATTTATTACGATTCTTTCTCCGCGAGTATCATAATTAGAATAGTCTTATTACTTTGAAGAAATTAATTCATATTTTTTTTTTAAAAAAGTAAAAGACTATTTCAGTTCTTATATAATTTTTATATATCAGAATGTAAATTTGTATTTTTTTTTTTATATATATATATAAACAATCTTCTTATTCATCTTCCGACGGATCTGGCTCTTCATGGGATGTTGTTGGTATGGCTGCAAGAAGACCGACCAACAAGTTGATTCGAGATCTCGTTATAAGCCACTTGGCCTAAAAAAAGTAATCTTTGCTGATAAATCCGGTTGATTAGGAAATAGTCTACAGCCCCTCTCTCTCTCTCTCACACGCGCACACGTGGTGAAGCAAAAAAAAATCCACCGAAGTGTTCCAAACTAGTAGTTGGGACACGATGTGGATGAACGCCACGTGGTGGTGAAGCAGTGCCGAGCATTTAATTTTATTAGATTTAAAATCATAATAATAATAATCTATAAAATCTATAATTTGAGAGTTCCATACCGATCCTATATTGAGCCACGTCACTCTTTACCTTCGTATTAAGCCACGTTGATTTTTAAGAAATGAGCCAATAAGAATACTCAATACATTCAAAAAAAATATTGGACGCACCCGGTGTACTGACATGGCATCATTTTATTCGTCTAGGGTCGCTTCGGTTTCCCCTACCTCCCCATCCCCCTCGGTTGCTCCGCCCCCCCGCCCCCGGTTTCCCCTCCCCCGCCCCCGGTTTCTCCCCTCTTTCTCTCTCTTCCTTCTCCCACCCACACCCTCTCTCTCTCTCTCTCTCTCGCGCTCTCTCCGAAAGGGTCGGTTTCTCCCATCTTTCTCTCTCTTTCTTCTCCCACACCCCTCCCTCTCTCTCTCTATCTCCCGCTCTCCGAAAGGGTCTGCGGATCCACGACAATCCGGCGCTGGACCATGCGCGGCGCGGCGGCTGCGCCCGCCTCTTCCCGGTCTTCGTGCTCGACCCGCGGAGTCGAGATCGGCGAGGGTCTCGAGGAGGAACCGGATCCGGTTCAGCCCGGACCTTGCGGACCCGGGTGAGAAGGCGGTCGGGTGGGCCTCTGCGCCCGTCTGCCCCTCCCTCGCTTCCCCTGTCTTTCTCTTTGCCGTCCCTTCCCGGAGAGGTCCCGCGCGCGGCTCTGCCGCGGTTCCTCCGCCGCTTTCTCGCCGTACCTCGACGGAGGTGGAGCGGGAGGCTGGGAGGAGTAGCGTTGAGCCCGGCGGAGACGCGGTGGCTGCCTTCCTCCTCCGGTGAGTGCCGCGACCTTCGTCCGCGGCGGCTGCTCTGCAGGTCTCTCGCCGGAGCTCGACGGAGGTGGAGTCGGAGTCGGGGAGGAGGAGAGGAGGGGCTGATGAGTGATTTTGCATTTCTCACCTCTGGCCTGGACTCCACCACCGCCGCCCGCATCGTCGGGGCCCTGCGCAGGATGGCGGCCGACGGCAGGCGGACCGTCGTCGTCACCATCCACCAGCCGTCGTCCCGCCTCTACCACATGTTCGACAAGGTGCTCCTGCTGTCCGCCGAAGGCTGCCCCATCTACTACGGCCGCTCCGCCGACGCCCTCCCTTATTTCGCTTCCGTCGGCTTCGCGTCCCGCCTCTCCGTCAACCCCGCCGACCTCATGCTCGACCTCGCCAACGGGTATATATATATATATATATATATATATATATATATATATATATATATATATATATATATATATATATATATATATATATATATATATATATATATGTCAATCCTTAATTAATTGATTAATTCGCCCATCGACTATATGTATATGGTACTTACTTTTCTATATATATATATATATATATATATATATATATATAGTCAATTGAGTGTACTAGCTATCTCAGCAGATATTAATTACATGGTCGAATTCGAAATTCTCAAGGTGGTGCTTCGCTAAGTTTGGCGCCTCCGGGGTGGTGTCGAGAGGTACCGAAGCGCTCGATCGTCTCCGGGTTGGGGAGTAGAGAGACCATGAAAAGGAGAAGAGTGAGTTGTGGTGGTTCGATTCGAAGAAGCCTCAAAGAGGAATCTCTTGCGTATTGTGTTCTTGGTTGGCCGTGGGTCTCTCTCTCTGTCTGTTCCTGAGAAGCGGTCTCTCTCTCTCTCTTCCTGAGAAGTGATGCCTTCTAGCCTTTGCTCTCTTGGTGCCGTCCGATTGTGTTGCTGTTGGTTCTGCCGGTCGGTTGAAAGGTTAAATTTCTCTGTCTCTCTTTTTGTTTGTTTTTCCGCAAAAAATTTTATTCTTATATTTTCCGCTAATTGTTTGTTTTCCGGTTCTTATTTCGTGAGTGCATGGGCTGGTGATTCGAGCTGTTGGGGTGTTCGTTGCCTGTTTGTATGTTCGTATGCTTTCTGTCTCTTTTTGTTGCTGGGATGTTGCTGCTGGGATGTTGCTGTTAGTTTATTTTAAGTTTGAACAGTTCTATTTTTTTTTTTTAATTTGTAAATTTGAAATTAATTCGTGTTGTGTTTTGCATGTGATTTGTCTGTTCGCGCGTTGGTATTTTGTCGGTGATTCGGTTCTCTTCGCCATTGATCTGCCGTCATTCCTCCCCTGCTCGGATATTTCTTCTGGGATGTTCATGTTAGTTTACTGTCTTTCTCTTTTCTGTCCTTCTGCGGAAATTTTATCTTTAAATTTCTCACTAATTCTAAAAATGTTCTGTTTTCGTGTTCTTATTTGGTGGCGGCGGCGGCGTCGACACTGGCGCTGTGCCTGTAGCTAGCGCGGAAGAGTAGATATTATATACCATAAACATCATTCTTCGGATGTTGCTGCTGGGATGTTGCTGTTAGTTTAAATTTGAAATTAATTCAGGTTGTGTTTTGCATGCGATTTGTCTGTCGGCGCGTTGGTATTTTGTTGGTGATTCGGTTCTCTTCGCTGTTGATCTGCTGGGATGTTCCTGTCGGTATGCATTCTCTTTCTCTCATTCCTCCCGTTCTCGGATATTCCTGCTGGGTTGTTTCTGTTAGTTTAAACTTGAAATTAATTATAAAGAATTGAAATTTATACGTTAGTTTATTTTAATTATATTATATATATAATTCAGAGTGCATTTGAGTTTGAAAATAGTTGCTAAAATTCAATTTTTTGTTTGGAATTTATTTGAGTGTAAGTTTAAAAATAGTTTCTCAAATTTGAATTTGAAATTATGTTTTAAGATAGTGCTTTAGATTTCGTGCAGTAATTTATTTCGTGCAGTAATTTAAGATAGTACTTCTTAAATATTAATAGTTTCTCAAATTTATTTCGTGCAGTAATTTAGATTTAAGGATTTCTTAATATTATTTGTACACTACCTTTTATATTAATATTTAAGAAGTTTAATTTTTTTACATTTAATACAAAAGGAATCACCAAATATATATTTCTATAGATTTGTATAAAATATAATCATTACACATATTAAAATAAAAATATAAAAATAGAAGATCTATACTTTACTAGAGATTTGAACATAAAAATATAAAAAATTATATATAATTTTAGTTAAATATATATTTGTATTATTTTAAACCACACAATTTGTAATGTAATTTTAGTTAATTAAATAAAAGATATTTTAGTATATATTTTAAAATAGATAATACCTGTACTAAAGTATAATATATATTTTTTTAGTGTGTAAAAAAGTATTTTTCTTTCATATATTTTAGTATATATTTACAGATAAAAATATAAAAATATCATATATAATTTTAGTAGTACAGGTTTGAACATCATAAGAATGTCAAAATATGATATATAATTTTACTTAAATATTAAATATATAATTTGTATTATTTTAAATCACATTATTTGTAATATAATTTAATATATAATTTTAGTTAATATAATAAGATATTTCCGTACAGATTTTAAAATAAAAAAATTTAATATATATATTTTAGTTAATATAATAAGATTAGATTTTGGAGATATAACATTTTATATATATATATATATATATATATATATATATATATATATATATATATATATATATATATATATATATATATATATATATATATATAGTTTGATTTCAGTCATATCCTTACACATTTTCAGATAAAAATATTTAGTTAAATATATAATTTAAAATGCATAAATATAGTTTGATTTCAGTCATATCCTTTTGGTATAAAATATGATCAGTAAAATTAAAATATTAAAATATAAATCTGTCATTTGTATTATTTTGATATATTTTAGTACACATTTTTAGATAAAAATATCTATACAAATATATAATTTAAAATGAATAAATATTTAAATATAATATATAAACATATGATTATCTAATTTGTTTTTTAAATTTGTCTTTTCTTAGTGATTATCTCTTTTATTCTTCCAACATTAATATAAGATATAATATATAAGATATATATTCACAAGATTTTCTAACTACTTTTCTTAGTGATTATCTCTTTTATTCTTCCCAACATTAATATAAGATATAATATATAAGATATATATTATTCACAAGATTTTCTAGCTACTAATTCCCAATATATAATTTGTTTTTAGATTTTTTCTGATTTTCTCTCATCATTAGAGATTTGCTATTATACATTCTCTATTTTCAAGATCTATACAAATAAATGTATACAACTTAAACTCAAATTTTAATTTTAAATTATATTAATAAATTAAGATATGATTTATATATTTTTAAATTAGATATAAATAAACAAATATACATTTATTTGTATCTATTTTTTAAAATACATATTAAGTATGCATTTTTTAAATATATGTATCAAAATTTGAATTCCATTGCAATTAAAAAATTAAATTATAATTTCCCTGCAATTTAAAAAATTTTAAAAATTTTTAATTCTAATTTATCAACCAAAAAATTTAATCATACTTAATATGTGTGCATTTATATATTTTAATTTTAAAATTAGAATTTAAAACTCAAATTTAAATTTTAAAAATTTTAATTCTAATTTATCAACCAAAAAATTCTAATTTAAAATTTCAATTAAATAAATTAAGTTATGTTTATATATTTTAAAATTAGATATAAATAAATTATACATCAAATCAACAATTGTTTAAATTCAAATAGTATGTTCAAAATCAAATTTACATTTTAAGTTTGATTCATAAATTTAAATATAATTTCTAATTTAGTTTTCACTCACTTTAATTAAAATTTGTTAATTGTTAATTAAAATTTAATTTTATTTGGTAATTGTTTATTAAAATATTTCTGTCCTAAAATTTCAATATCGAATAAAATATAAAAATTAAAAGTCCATTTTTTGGTGCCTATCATTTATTGTCCAGAATATATATATCTTTAAATATAATATTCAATATTTAATTTGATTTTATTCATATAAATGTTTTCTTCTCTTTATCATGAGTACATTTTCTCTTCTTCCCAAGATTAATAAATGATAATATATTAATATAAAATATTTGGTATTTATATATATTAATATATAAATATATTCTTTGATTTGATTGATGTAATTATGGTAGCTTTGATATCATGAGCATTTCTTTCCCAAGATTCAAGTATATATTCAAAAAAGGGAAAAAAATAATAATAGGAAATCTTTCCAAGATTAGATTTGCTATTATTGCTTCTCTATTTCCAAGACATGTATAAATATAATATTCAGATTTTTCACAAATTCCCACAATTTAAAATCAAATATTTAAATATAATATAATATATATACAAATATATATATAATTATATAATATAATATAATATCTATACAAATATCTATACAAATATATATATATATATATATATATATATATATATATATATATATATATATATATATATATATATATATATATATATAATATATATATATATATATATATTATATATGATTATATAATATTTGGTATTTACATATATTAATATATAAATATATTCTTTGATTTAATGGATGTGATTATGATAGGTTTGATATCATGACTATCTATTTTTCAAGATTCAACTATATATTCAAAAAAGGGAAAAAATTAATAATAGCAAATCTTCCCAATATTAGATTTTCTATTATTGCTTCTCTATTTCCAACACATTTATAAATATAATATTCAGATTTCCCACAAATTTTCACAATTTAAAATCAAATATTTAAATATAATATAATATCTATATAAATATTTTATTCATATAAATGTTTTCTTCTCTTTATCATGAGTACATTTTCTCTTCTTCCGAAGATTAATAAATAATATATGTAATATAAAATATTTGGTATTTACATATATTAATATATAAATACATATTATTTGATTTGATTGATGTGATTATGGTAGGTTTGATATCATGAGTATTTCTTTTCCAAGATTCAAGTATATATTCAAAAATGGGAAAAAAATAATAATAGCAAAGTCTCCCACATTCCCACAATTTAAAATGAAATATTTAAATATAATATAATATCTATACAAATATTTTATTCATATAAATGTTTCATTCTCTTTATCATGAGTACATTTTCTCTTCTTCCAAAGATTAATAAATGATATATATATAATATAAAATATTTGGTATTTACATATATTAATATATAAATATATATTATTTGATTTGATTGATGTCATTATGGTAGGTTTGATATTATGAGTATTTCTTTCCCAAGATTAAGTATATATTCAAAAAAGGAAAAAAAATAATAATAGCAAATCTTTCCAAGATTAGATTTGCTATTATTGCTTCTCTATTTCCAATACATGTATAAATATAATATTTAGATTTGCCACAATTCCCACAATTTAAAATCAAATATTTAAATATATATATATATGATTATTATATAATATAATAATATAATAATATCTATACAAATATAAGTGATTGACATAACTAGATTTCCATCTTCCCATTTTTGATTTTCTCAAAAAAAGGGAAAAAAATAATGATTTGGGATTTAACATTTGTAGATTTTGTCCATTCATTTTGCCTTTGTCAGATTCTTTCCTTTAATAAGTAGATTTTCATCCTCATCTTATTGATTTTCTCAAAAAAAAAGCCAAAAAATATTGATTTCGGATTTGACATTTGTAGATTTTGTCCATTGATTCTGCCATATTTTGTCACATTCCCAAAAAAAAATAATGATTTGGGATTTGACATTAGTAGATTTCCTCCATTCATTTTGCCTTTGTGAGATTTCTTCCTTTACCTGACATAACTAGATTTTTATTTCGGATTTGACATTTGTAGATTTCCTCCATTGATTCTGCCATATTTTGTCAGATTCCCTATCATAGTAGTTCTCTAATTTGCTATTGTAGGTGGGCAATAGCGATGCAGATATTATATACCCGTCTAATATTATTATATAATATATAATGTTTAATGTTTAATACTTCGTTACTAAATATTTAATATCTAATACTTAATTAGATTGTAGTTTTCGCAGCGAAGCGCGGGTATTATACTAGTTATTATTATTATTAGAGAGAAAGAGAATACTAAAGCAAAAAATAAAATTTAAAAACAAAATAAAAATTAAAAATAAAAATAATAATGGGGCAGAATATAGATGGACATCCCTTCTGCCACGCGGGGTTCATCCTTATCGTCCTAAACTATAGTTTGGGGTCAATGCCTATAAAATTTTTGTCCTTCAGGTAGACTGTCGACCTCGGTCATTAGCCGCCTTCTTTAATAAATTAGTTTATGTGCCAAATAAAGGATGAGGTCACGGCTTGCGTCATCATCCTCGTAATTAGAGGAAAATTTGAGTTTGTTGATGAGTATCAGTTCTTTATATACTCTCTCTCACACACACGCGCACCTCACATCAGATGAGAGATATAGATATAAATTATAAGTTGTAAAGAAAAAAATATATATATATCATCGATCGATGGCGGAGTTGTTCGTGAAGCAAGCGGCGGTGTACGCTGAGGCGAGGCCCAAGTATCCCAAGGAGTGGTTCTCCATGCTCTCTTCCTTGACCCCCCAGCACAAGTTGGCCTGGGACGTCGGCACCGGCAACGGCCAAGCTGCCGTCAGCGTAAGCACGCGTCATTATTTAAGATGATCTTCTAGAGATCGTATACTCGAGTAATTAATTTGAACAGAAGCTCTAGACGGACCAAACAAACATGCACACCATGCATCTCTAATCTTATCTTAATTGAAACATTACTAAAAGTAAAAATCTTACTGTGGTGTCCTCCAAATTATCAAATTACGTAGGTACCGAGATTGAAGTATGATATGTATGGTGACAATTTTGCCCAAAACCAGCCGATCATTATTAATTCATTAATTAAGAAGGTAGCTAGCTATATTTGAAATTGGGATTTTGTAAAATTGATCAAAATCTGCATTATCTATTATTAATGGATCAGCTGGCGGAGCACTACGAGCAGGTGATCGCGACGGACGTGAGCGAGGCGCAGATCCGGCACGCGTTCCCTAACCCGAAGGTCCGCTACGTCCACACTCCGGCCTCCGCTTCCGACGCAGACATCCTCTCGATCCTCGGCGGTGAGAACTCGGTCGACATCATCACGGTCGCGGTGGCGGTGCACTGGTTCGACCTCCCGCGCTTCTACGCGCTCGCCCGCCGCGCCCTCCGCAAACCGGGGGGCATCATCGCCGTGTGGGGCTACAACTACGAAATTGCGCCGTTCGAAGCCCCGCTGGAGCGGTTCATGCGCTCCGCAATTCCTTACTGGGACGATCGAGCCAAGTTCGCGATAAAAGCGTACGAGGAGTTGCCGTTTCCGTTCGAGAGCGTCGGGGTGGGATCGGAGGGGCAGCCGGTGCGGCTCGACATGGAGCACGCGACGTCGTTTGATGGGCTCATCGCGTTGCTGCGGTCGGGATCGCCGGCGGTGACGGCGAAGGAGAAGGGGGTGGATTTGGTGTCGGAGGAGGTGGTGAAGGAGCTGCAGGCCGAGTGGGGGGACACCTCGGTTGTTAGGAAGCTCACCTTCAAGGCCTTCATGCTCGTTGGCACTCCAAAGCTGCAGGACTAGCTATTACGCTAAACATCATCATCAGCATCTTAGAACTTTGGCCTAATTAAGATTGAAGTTTTCTCTTCTTTTTTTTGGATTTTTTTCGAGTGACCTTCGAAAGTCTGTTACCTCTTTTTTAGTACTTTTGTTATTCTATTATTCGAAATTCCATTTTTAAAACAAACAAGACAGATTAGAATTCAAACCTAAATTAGAAAGAAATCAGTAGAAAATGTTCAAAATTGATTGGAACTAATCAAAATCCCTCCGAATCCCAAATACTTAGAGCATCATGAAATCACGATTCATTTCATCTCGCAAACACAGGAGTAACAGTTCTAGAGTAGAATTGAAGGTGATAATTAAATCAAATTGTTTAACTAATTAATTTTTATATATATATATATATATATATATATATATATATATATATATATATATAGTAAGGTACTGTTTGGTGAGCGAACTATGGGAAATCTACAGCGGCAAAAAGGGCGCCTTAGGTGGGAAGTCAGCAGCGGCAAAGGGAGCGCCTTAGTGGGTGGGAGCGGACGATTTTTTGATAAAAAGAAAGTCACCACGACACAGACTTTAATGATCGTCTCTTTGTAATTCCTTCTATGTTTAATTTTTGTTTTCTCGGAGATTTGGTTGTCTCTTTCTTACTGTAGTTTAGTTTTTTTTTTTTTTTTTTTTTTTAATAAAGCGATTACAGTTATCTTTTTAATATAATATATATATATATAGAGAGAGAGAGAGAGAGAGAGAGAGAGAGAGAGAGTTTGACTATCGTGCTTGTACAAGTACCAAATAATTGATGCTTGTAAATTTTCTACCGCTAGATTTTAATTAATTAGATCTAATTTTTTAATTAATTCTACCCCTTAGATCATATTATTCTAGCAACCACCTACTAAACCCAAGGGACCCATTATCATCCTAACCGCACATTACTACATCTAAAGATAAAAAATTCACAAGTACAAACAAGTTGGTGCTTTTATAAGCATAGGAGCTCAATTATATATATATATATATATATATATATATATATATATATATATATATATATATATATATATATATATATATATATATATAGAGCTAGCTAGGATGGAATACTATTAATAGTATACTATTAAATTTTTAACCGTTGAATTAAAAGATGTGTGGTTGAGATGATAGTGAGCCCCTTGAGTTTAATGGAAGAAATAGTAAAATTTAACGGATGAAAATAATTACAGAGGTTGATCTAAGGATAGAAAACTTGATAGCACCAAATACTTGGTACTATCGATAGTATAGTAGCCGGAAAGGTTGGCTCGGATGTGCGGCGCTCAAGTGTCGCACACCCGAGCCAACCTTTCCGAGTCTCTTGCCACGGACACGCCCTCGAACTTAAACAGTAAGATCACAACTCAAACATTAACCAAGCATGCTCCTCCACGAGCCTGACTGCTCAGTGCCGCGCCATACGTCGAACCCCTCGTCTTACTCCTCGAGTTCCAAACGAACAACCCTGCCAACGAGGTTGGCCACCAAGATGAGTATATTCCGCCCAGTCGGACAAACTCTTCTCGAGAGTGCTACTTAACCGAATGCCAATTTGCCTCTAAAGCTAGCATCCAGGACAATACAAGTTCTCTCTACTTAGTCCTTTCAAATAGGCCCGAGCGAGATGCCCGTCCGCCAGCCCATTGCCTTGCCGAGGCGCCCCGTGCCCCTCAATTCCCACTACGGAATCCATAGTTGAGTTGGGCCTGTTCCGTTCCGCCGGCCACCTAATCCCGTCATCGCTCCCGATTCGGTCTAAGGTCCACTTCCCGAATACCCCACACTACTCGTTCCCGTGTGTGTACCCTTCGCAAGGGTTCGCCAACCCAGTGACCTTCCTCCCCGCGTCGCCAATCCCCTGGCACCTTCATTGCACGGCCATACTTGGCCGCCAACACACTTGGCCCAGTCTTCAAAGTTTACTTGACGAATATCGCCCACAATCGAATCGACCTTGTTCCGCTTCCCCCGTCATTCGGCATCTCCATTGGACGGCCATATATATATATATATATATATATATAACACAGTATAATTTAAATGGAGTAATGTGGCAATCATATCAGATAGTGTCACAGTGACAAACAGCTGATGATTCTGGAACATCTTTTTTTTGAGAGAAGGTAGCATGCTACCGCTTCATTCAAATTAGTATGAACTAAGCAACATGGTGAGGCAGCTGGGCCTCTCAAGAAAGCGAAAGCGAAAAAAAAAAAAAAAAAAAAAAAAAAAAAAAAAAAAAAAAAAAAAAAAAAAAAAAAAAGCAGTACGCCTCCCAAAGTGAGCGGAGAGTGCGTACAGAGCCTAGCAAAAGCTTCCCGTTGATTTTCTTATTCTCAAAGACCCTTCTGTTTCGCTCCAACCAGATCGACCACCAAGTAGCTATAAGGATACATCTTTCTTTCCTACCTAGGTAGCCACCAAGTTCACAGAAGTTCTCCCAAAGAAGTACCACAGACTTGCAGCTGCCCAGATGTCTCTTATGAGTAAGTTGTGCGCCCAACAGAACTCTAGTAGCGTCGCAGTCAACCAGGAGATGGTCGATGGTTTCTGTTGCCGACCCGCAGAAGACACAGAGCTCATCCCCGCTCCAGCTTCTTGCTAAGAGGTTATCCTTAGTGCGTATCCTGCCTCTAAGAGCCAGCCAAACGAAGATCAAAACCTTTAGCGGCGCCTTGGCGGCCCAGAGCTTGTCGAAGATGGTGACCAAGACTCCGCTATCCTGCAGGAAGTCGTAAGCTGACTTTACCGAAAAGACCTCCTCGCTGTGCCAACGCCACCTGAGCAAGTCCACTCCCCTGCCTGGTGTTTTGTCAGCCAGCAACCCTTTAAGTTCTCTAATCTTGGCGCATGACTGTTGTCTCCAAAGCGGGATCCCCTGGAGGATACGGGTCCATAGCCACCGTCCTCTACTAAAACAATCACTGACCCGGCAGGTCTTGGAAGTGACGACCGAAAAGATATCCGGGAACAGGTGACATAGAGCGACCATATCCCCCATTTGTCCCGCCACAAATCCACACCCTTCCCGCCGCCTAGCGAGTAATGGGCGCCGCAGTTAAACACCTCTTTAACGCTTAACACACTCCTCCACCAGAGGGAATTCGGGCAGAAGGAGGCCCCTTCGTGCAGCGGCCTCCTTCTGGCGTAATACAGTTTAGTAATTAGCCGCCCCCATAGGTAATTGCGACCCGACAGCAGTTTCCACCACCATTTAGCCAGCAGCGCAGAGTTCAAGTTGCTCAGATCTAGGACCCCCAATCCCCCGTCCTTCCGGCTGCGGCACACTATCCTCCAACTGACCAAGCATTGACCGCCCGAGGCCGTCAGCGCCCCTTTCCAAAAGAACGCTCGCCTAAGGGCTTCCATGCGACTGATAGCCCAATTAGGTGCTCGGAAGACCGATAGGGCAAAAAGCGGTAGACTGGTTAGCGTTGAGTTGACCAGGGTTAGCCTGCCCCCTTGCGAAAGGAGCTTCGCCTACCAACCTTCGATCCTACACTGGAGTTTATTAACGACCGCCCACCAGTCATCCTTCTTCAGCCGTTTGTCGGATAGCGGAAGGCCAAGATACTTAATTGGGAGTTTCCCTAGTTTGCAGCCGATGAGGTCCGCCAGTCTTTGCCCTCTACTAGGCCTGTTGCCGAAGTAGAGCAGTTCAGACTTAGACCAATTGACCTTTAAGCCGGACGCCCATTCGAACAGTTGCCAAAGGAATTTGAGGTGTCGAACTTCGGGGCGGCTAGCCTTACAGAAGAAAATAGTGTCGTCCGCAAACTGAATGATTGAGACCTTGCAGTCCGCCGCTGGTCCCAGCCCGGAGAGCAGCTTGTTAGAGACCGCCCGGTCTGTCATTCTCGCGAGCCCTTCCGCCACAATAAGGAAGAGGAGAGGTGAGAGAGGGTCCCCTTGTCGGAGACCGCGGCGCGTTTTAATCCATTTCGTAGGGGTCCTGTTAACTAACACTGCAATCTTGGCATTGGAAATGCATTGTTCGATCCATCCGCACCACCTTGAATTGGCCCCAAGCCAACTCAAAGTTTTAAGGAGAAACTTCCAGTTCACCCTATCAAACGCCTTCTCGAAATCGACCTTAACGGCGACGCCTTCCGCGCTAACTCTAGATCCCCAACAAATCAGCTCGTTCGCCGTCACAAAGGAGTCCAGAATCGATCGTCCTTTCATAAAAGCCGCCTGACAGGGGGAAATAACGCCATCTAGTACTCCCGCAAGCCTGTTAGCTAGGACCTTGGAAATAATCTTTTGGATGCCATTGAGCAAACTAATCGGCCTAAAGTCCCCTGCCACCTTCGCCCCTTCTTTTTTTGGGATTAGGGACACGAAGGAGTAATCAATTGGGCCGGTGCTGAGTTTCCCCTCGTGCAGATCGCAGAAGATTTTGAAGATATCGTCCTGGATAATCTGCAAGAACTTCTGGTAGAACCTTAGACTGAAACCGTCTGGTCCGGGCGCCTTGTCTCCTCCAAGCTGGAAGGTTGCAATCTTGATCTCCTCTCTGTTGAATGGTTCCGTTAGGGCCGCCGATGCCAGGAGAGGGCTGCTTCCAAACAGCCCGCTCCAGTCGCCCGTGTGTTCTGGACAATACCCGGGCGGGGCGAACGCCTCCTTGAACTTGGTGAAAAAATAGTCTCTCTTCGCCCCATCCCTAGAGATGATGATGCCATCGTCTTCGACGGCCTCTATAAAGTTCTGACGTCTTCGCCCGTTAGCCGTGGCGTGAAAGAAACTGGTGTTACCATCGCCATTCTTGAGCCAATGTTGCTTGGCTCTAGTCTTCCAAAGCGCCTCCTCCTCAGCCGCAGTAGCAGCCAGCTGCTGCTTAAGGCAGTGGCGGCGCTCAAGAAGGGCAGCGGGTAGGCTGGACAATTCCTCCAGGTGATCCAGAGATTGGATTTCTCTGGAGAGGTCCAGCTTAGCTTTGCAGATACTGTGGAAGTTGGCCGAGCTCCATTCCTTAAACCTCGCTGTCACGCCCCGAGTCCGCCAATTTGTACGGTTTGGGCACGTCAACAGACTCGCCAATCGAGTAAGACCTGTTTCTACCCGAAAGGAACGGTAACATCCATAATAACACAACAAGTGTATGCGGAAGCTCAATATCAGAGTACTAAAAATCACTATAAATTTAAAACTTTCATTCAATAACAACAGTTAATGCGGAAATGAAAGCATACAAGAGTGAACCACAAATTAAACTTATTACACTTTACATTTCTGAACTTGCAAATAAAATTATTACATTTCCATTACATAAATTTCCTCACTATACAAGGTTCACTCAAGAAATATATATAAAGGGATACCTCTGCTAGACCCTCTAGGTCACTATGCTGCTGGGCCCTTGCCCCTGTCGTATGCCTCGCTGTCGTCTGCATCTGATCTGTCTCGACCGCTGCATCCATTCCCGAACCTGTGGGGGGGGGTCACCCAAGGGGTGTGAGAACTTACGAGCGAGTTCCCAGTGGGTTCAACCACCGAGAGAGAGTGTCCTACACCACTTGGTCCAATGGAAGCAATAATAATAGTGTGCTAGGAAACTAAAATCCTCAACATCAATATGCAGCTATGCAATAATATATCACTACACTATCTGTGTACAACCATCGACCCAGCACTACTCTGTCTAGCCACACTAGGCTGCTAAGCACCAACTCGGCCACTATGCCGCTGTATACTGGGTTCAACTAACCCGGCCACCCTGGCCACTCTATTTTTCTTTATTCTTTAGATTCTGGTGCTTTAGTTCAAGTTAACCCTCAGAAATTCTTATCCAACGGGCCCGAGCCCGGTAGTCTTGCTACCATAAGATAAGATTTCTAAGGTTGCCGATAACACTCGCAAGTGTTACCCCGTCCTGCCGGGGGGACTTGTCATACGGGACACTGCCCGATAGGGTCACTGCCCAACTCTGACAAGAGTACTCTATCTACCAGTCATACGGGTCGCTGCCCGGGAGAGGGACCCTGTCCAACTCCTGACCGTTGTACGTTCACCCCGGAGGTACGCCCGTTTTATCTTTAATTTTTCTTTCTTTTCTTTTCTTTTCTTTCTCTTTTACTTTAGTTCTTAGCCTCTTTGCCTTTGAACACTTGCTTTCCTTTCTTATTCGAGCTTATAGCTCCCATTTTGTCACTGGCAATTTACTTTCTCTTTTCTTCGAGCATTTAGCTCCTTGCTTTCACTTTTAGCCCTTCGAAAGTACCTCGTCCGACGGGTCACTGCCCAGGGAGTCCTGCTCCACTTGACGAGTCTCAAATTCGAAGGCGTCATTAATATTCTCTTTATTCTCTTTATTTAAGCAATTTGCTTGCTTGCTTATTAACCAATTTTAGCTCTATCTTGAGCAATTTGATTGTCTTGCTTATTAATCACTTTTTCATCTCTTACCCAGGTCTTGCCATAAGGTAACTAGAGAGTCTCCTGGACTCTTAAACATTTCTCTTTTATCTCTTTAACTCAAATTGAAGTTAAAGTTATTATCCATTTGCCCAGACACCCTATGACCTTCTAGGGTTGTATTTGATCAGCTATTAACCTTGGGATCTTATCCCACTTTCCTGATTCCTCATTGAATCCTAGAGTTAACTTAACTCTATTTTCTGTTCCACTATTAACTTAGAGTTACACTGACTCTAATTTCCTGTTTTCCTTTCATATCTCCACATTTGATCCATTTCTCTGACTTCTTTACTTTCCTGTTTTCCCTTTCATATCTCCACATTTGATCCATCTTTTCCATCCTCTTGATTCCTTACTGAATCCTAGAGTCAACTTGACTCTATTTTTCTGTCTGTGAGTTTAAACTCTTCTAGCTCAACTTAGGTTCCCTTTACCTAAGTCTCATGTCATACTTGTCCTAGAGTTCCTTGACTCTATGCTGACTCTAGGTTACCTTAGGTTTCCTTTACCTAAGTTCCATGTCATACTCATCCTAGAGTTCCTTGACTCTATGTTGAACACTAGTTCTCCTTAGGTTATCTTTACCTAAGTTCCATGTCATATACACCCTAGAGTTCTCTGACTCTATGTTGATCACTCTATCCAGTGTCCTTAGGTTATCACCTAAGACCATGCCACTCGTCCTCCCTAGGATAACTCCTAAGTTGATGTCACTCGTTAAACCCTGAATCTAGGTTTTCTCCTAGTCTTACTACCAACATGTCCTTTTCCTTATTGCCACATGATTCCTAGGGTTATACCCTAACATGATCACAATCATAATCCATTAATCATTCTCATGCATGCAATTGATTCATTTCATTCATCATATAGTAATTACTTCTACGCATGCATATTCATCATATATCTTTGGCAACCAACAGTTGCACTTTATCTCTGTGTCCATTTGCACATACACACCTATTCCTCTATCTCTGGCAACCAACAGTTGCTCTTTTTCATCTGAATCCTCTACACATGCAATCATAATCATAATTACCTAACGCCTCTAACAGGCTACTATCATGCTTCGAATCGAAAAGCAAAGGAGCAAGGGGAGAGGTCACCCAATTTCGGCAGAATTCCCCACCTTGTAGTGTACCCAATTGCTTGTAGACACTTGCAATTGGTCTCCGCGCGATTCCACTTGTTTCCTCGAGCTTGCACGCAAAACGGCGCGCATTCGCTCGAGTCCGCACGCAAAACGGTGCACGTCCCCTATACCTGCACGCAAAACGGTGCACGTCATTAAAAACCCACACGCAAAATGGTGCGCGCCACATCAGCCGGCACGCAAAACGATGCGCGACAACACGATCTGCACGCGAAACGGTGCACGTACCTCAAATCTGCACGCAAAACGGTGCACGCCTCACTGTAGGGTTGCACGCAAAATGGTGCACGTTTTTTCCAACCCTACATGCAAAACAATGCATAACATTAGTGACGGCACGCAAAACGGTGCGCGACAACACGAACTGCATGCGAAACGGTGCACGTACCTCGAAACTGCACGCAAAACGGTGCACATCTGACTGTAGGGTTGCACGCAAAACGGTGCATATTTTTCCTAGCCCTGCACGAAAAACGATGCAACCATTAGAATCTACACGCAAAACGATGCGTATTGGTCCAACCCGCACGCAAAACGGAGCACATACCTTGTATTAGCACGCAAAACGGTGCATGTATTCCAAGCTTGCGCCCAAAATCGTGCATATTTGTTGAATCCGCACGCAAAACGGTGCATGCTTCCCTCGAGCGGCACGCAAAACGAGACGTGCCCAAAACGCTCGCAAAACTCGCGCAGTAAAACGGCACAGAAAAGTTGGGTCCCTAACATGCACGTGGCAAAGGGGGTCAAATCCAAAATCCAAAGGGAATCTTAAAACTGTGCCAAAAATACCGCAAAAACGACAAACGGGGCTTACCTCGACAACATCGTGCCGTACAATCACGCCCAAAAGGCTTTTTAGAACATCTAGCGCGCTCCACGGAGTCCACGGCGTGCTCGTGCGCCCTCGAAAAACCCGGGCGAAATCGCCCGGTTCGCCTCCTGGTACGCTCGGGTGAAGCCAAAAAGGGAAAAAAGAAGGAAAAACGGGGCTTTTCGGGCCTAAATAGGCCAAACCCGAACTTTCGGGCGCACCTTTCGGGCGCCCGAAAGATTTCGGGCGGCTACAGTAACCGCCCGAGCCGCGGTCCACGGTCCATGCCTTGCCAGCAAGGCGCCACGTCAGCAACGCGCAGCCACCCAGGGGCCGACACGTGTCCCTGGACCCGTGCACCGCGACCAACGAACAGTGGCAGCCAATCAGAGGCTGCCACGTGGACCGCACTACGCACTGCTCTGACGCCCGCCGCAGCGTCGCGTCGCGTCAGCGCGTCGCGTCGCGCTGACCCGCGAATGGGAGGCCGACACGTGGCCGTCCCCGCTGACACGCGCCAGGCGCTTCGCGCCTTCCCCGCGCACGCCCACGCTCCCCGGTCAGAGCGACCAATAGGGAGGTGACACGTGGCGGTCTTCACCTACCACGCGCGCCTCGGGCCGCGCGCCACAGCGCGTTGCGCGCGAAAAGCTTACCTCGGGATTCGCGCCCGCTGCCTCGGGATTCGCGCCTGCTGCCTCGGGATCCGTGCCCGCTGCCTCGGGATCCGTGCCGCTCGGGATTCGGGCGCTGCTACAGTAACTTTCGGGCGCACCTCATTCGGACTGGGCTGCTACAGTGAACCGGGTTCGCTACAGTCCAGCCGGTTCGCTGCAGCCCGAAAAACCCGATTGCTACAGTAACTTTCGGGCGCCCGGAACCCATTTTCGGGCGCCCGAAACTTGGGCCCAAGCCCAGTTTCGCCCGTTTTCGCCCGTTCTCTCCCGTTTTTCGCCCGTTTTCGCTCAAATTTGACGGGCAGCCACAGTTTAACTTGATTTACCTCCTGGTACTTAAACTTTTCAGTTTGGACCCTTTTTGATCTGCCAAAAGTCCCACTGTATTTGAATTCGCTGGCGGAGCCCGTTCCCTCAATCCGGGTGTCCGATCAACGCGAGATTTTTACTGTGGCCATAAAACATATTTACGGAGCTCCCGTAATTTTCTCAGAATTTTTTGAAACTGTGAATTTTCCACTTACAATCTGGGCCCACTTTCTCATATAAAATTTTAGATCTCCTATTTTAATTCCGATTTGGGCCCAATTCACTTCCGAGTAACCCTTTACCTCCATAAATTCAATAAAATAGCATTTCATACCATTTTATTTACATTTATTTATATACCGAAATTCCGGTTCACTACACTCGCCCTGCAGTGCCTTAGCTTTGCGTTGAAGGAGAGGATACTCTGTGATGACCCGGATCTCCGCAGAGCTGCTACAGTGCGTTGGGGTGGCTGTTGGAGGCCTACATGGTGTGTTGGAGGTGTTTGGGGCATAATTGGGCACAAGAGTTGGACTTCGGGCCCAAATGGATCATGTGAGTGATCGGAGGACCCCGTGGAGGGTTTAGAAATGGTTTCGCGCGAATCGGATATTTAAATTGGGCTCCGCACGAAGTTTGGACTAAGAACGCATTTCCGGGTGCCTTCGACAATTTTTAGAGTTGGAATTTGGCGAAACGGACGTCAAATTCAGATTCAGCGCGCGAAAACGGTCAAAATGGACTACCTACTTGACTTTTTGGGCACGGGGTACTGTTCACTGCCGGAACAGTAACTCCGGCGATCGCCGGCGGGACGGGAAGCGGCGGAGAGCGGCGGCGCGGCCTCGGGCAGGCGGCAGCACGGCGGCGGGCAGGCGCGGGCAGCGCGCAGCGCGCGGGCAGGGGCGCGGGCGGCGGGCAGGCGCGGGCAGCGCGCAGCGCGCGGGCAGGGGCGCGGGCGGCGGGCAGGCGCGGGCAGCGCGCAGCGCGCGGGCAGGGGCGCGGGCAGGCGCGCGGTCCACGCGCCGGCGTGCACCAGAGCGGGGTGCCACGTGGCATGACTGAATTGGGTTGCTCACTGGTCCCGGTCTGCGGAGCTGTGGGGTGCACGGTGGACTGGGCGGGAATACACGTGGCATCTTCCAGTTGGTTCGGTGCATGAAGTCGGGTGCACCGGGTGCATTGAGCGTGAGGTGGGACACGTGGCGCGCGGGGATTGGGCGCGCCACTGTGCGCGGCAGGCGCGGGCGGTGCGCGGTGTACGGTGGACCGGATAGGGACACGTGGCAGATGTTTAGTGGTTCGGTGTTTGGGGTTTCTGTGCACCGGGTTCAGCGAGATTATGCCTTGGACACGTGGCGAGCGAGGATTGGGCGAGCTACTGTGCGCGTACGGGCGGCAGGCGGCGGGGCAGGCGGCAGGCGGCAGGCGGCAGGCGGCGGTGCCGGCGGGCGTGGCGGCCACGGCGCCGACGTGGCGCACGCGTGCGCCACGTGGCGGCCGCCATTGGCGGGCGCCAACGGCCCCGTTGACCAAGGCGGCCACGTGGCGCGAGGGGAGCGGCCGGATCCGCTGTTTCGTGTTCGGGGACACGTGTCGCGCGTGGAGCGGGTCGGACGGCCGTTGGTCCGACCGGATCCCGTGTGCGGGCTGGGCTGGGCCGGGCCGCACTGTGCGCGCCCGAAAGTTCGGGCCGGGCCGCACTGTTTGCGCCCGAAATGTTTCGGGCGCCCGAAACTTGGGACCAGAAGGGAATTTTGGAATTGTTTGGAATGGCCTATAAATAGCCAACCCGAGCCCTCTTCTTTGGCTTTTTTCTCCCGAACCGACCTCCTCTGCCCGAGCCACCTTAAGGAGATTTGTTCACCTCTTGATGCTTGATCTTCCTGCCAAGTTCTAGGATTTTAGGAGGCTCGAATCCCGAGGTTCCCCATTTTACGGCGCGGCGCGACGATGCATTTCCTGCCCCTTCTTCGGCGCAGCAGTGATGTTTTGGCTCCCCTGGGCTACCCCGAGGTCCCGTTTCTGTGATTCTTGCGCCGGCTGACTCCTTACAGATAAGGCTTCAACTTTCATTTTGATCGCGCTTTTCCGTTTCGAGGTTTTGGCACGGATCCCGAGGCAACAGTGACCCCTTTTTGCTGTGTGGATTTCCTTGACAGCAGCTGAGTATTTCGGCCATATCTTCGCGCACGAGCGTCAGACGGAGACGAGCTTATACAACTTTTTGATCTACGGATCGCAAGGAACGCGCTGGTATTTTTCTTGGATTTTTCTGAGATTTATTTCGAGGTGATAATCACTGTTTTCTCAGTGTACTGTGTACAGTTTTTCTTCACAGTTTGTTGATTGGATTACCACCTTGCCGAATTTATAACTTGACTTACCGAACTCTGATTTGGGCGTGCAAGGTACCGTTGCGAAGCTATCGACGCGAGGATCGCCGTGATATTTTTCTGGGAATTTTCTGGGCACTTTCTGCAGGTGATAATTTAACAGTTCTGGGACTGTTGTTGTATGTATTTTTAAGAGCACTATTTGGGAGCCTAAGTGTATTTAGTGGACTTTGTGTTGTGCCAGGAGTGTTTCGGGTGTACTGTTCTTGTTGGAGCGCAGGATTGGAGTTTTTGGTATTTTCAGCTGTACGGACCCGGACAGTTAGCGCTTCAGGTGGGTGGTTGTTGCATGCCTCTACTTCTGACTTACTCACTAAGTTTATTAGAAAACCCCACTTTTGAGCATATTGATTGATTATTATGCATGATTGCCTGATATAAATGTGAGCCTATCATCTGAGATTAATTTTGTGAATATAGCATGTTGGGGACATTATGGGATAATATTTCTGTTGGAACATGATCATTGGAATAATTTATTAGTGATGATTAATATGCTACATTAGCACCTAGATTTATGAAAGTGGATTAAATGATTAATTGTCAGGACATAATGACACATCAATGTGCGGGTGCCACTGTGAGATTTATTATGGATCAGGGATTATTTACATGTGTAGTTGACCGATGATTTTAGTATGATGGACATATTTATGTGGATTTATTATTTGTTACACCTGCAAAACTGTTATTTGCTATTCTCCATTTCATATTGCCTGAGGACTTTTGCATGCTTATTTGGACATCTAGATAGGCCACTATTTTATTGCTACACTATCATATTGGGATTTGACTTAGGAGAAACCATGATTGCTTTCTTTCTCCTTTTCATTTGGACTTTTGAGTCATGTTGCTCGAGTTCGAGCAGAGGTTTTGGGATAGTGTAGCCGGGACCTGCGGGTCAGTGACAGGGTGTACTTGATGTTGGATTATGGGTTATTGCGGCAACCGCGGACAGTAGGCGGTTGACCGGATCTTGATTATTGTACCCAATTGTGGGTTGGGGGTTATTGCGGTGACCGCGGACTGTGGGCGGTTGACCGGATGTTTACTATTGCATCAGATTGGGTATCAGATTTCTCTAGTGGATGGTATTTCCCACTTTTGAGTACTATTGCATCAGGTCGGGGTTTCATTAGTGGACGGAGTTTCCCACTTTGATCATAGTCATGATCCAGTCCTGCTATTATGAGACAGTGGTTACAGAGATGCTTGATACAGTGATACTTTACTCGTGTGGGTCGCTCCCCTCGAGTGCCACTCCGGAGTAGGCTTTAGACCGTGACGGTGCCGGTCAGTTGGTGAGTTGTGAGTGATGACACAGTTGGTGAGTTGTGAGTGATGCAGAGCAGGCAGTACCAGTTTTACTGGTGGCACTAGATTGGGTCTATTTAGCCAGATATTGTTTCCTGATGCATTCATACCGTCATTTCCTTCGGTATTGCATTTAGAGGCATACTTGTTGTGGTTTCCCCTTTTATTCAGTAGTTCTGTTTACAGCTTTACTACTTGCCCTTTTCTTGCCTCTAGTAGACTTAGTGGGTACGCCGGAGCTTGAGGCTTTACCCACAGGGGGAGGCTACTGGTTTACTAGTGGTTCTCACCCCCACTGTTGTTTCCTCTTCTTTTCCCCCCTGTTTTGCAGAGTCCTCATTGGAGTTGCTGATCTTCGGTCGTTGTTCGGGGCGAGGGAGTCACGAGCTAGATCGTTACCACCCGAGGAGTGTAGCTGTATCCCCTGGTTGGAGATTCCTCGTAGCTGTTGGCTGGTTTTTACTGTTTATCTGGAGGAGAGAGATCTTTTGTATTTGGAGAGACTGATGTACTATAGTTTTAGTTTATCTCCTTTTATAGTCGAGAGATGCTGTACTGAGGACATTGTATGATGATTATCTGTATTTGAGGGAATGGATATTGTACTCTATTTCATGATGTATAGTGATTGGATTTTATTTTACAGCATTTTATTTCAGCTCTGATATTTGTGTAGCTATAGTACTATCTTTTGCAGGTTAGACGCTTCGCCTATGCGGGTTTTGGCATAGGTGGCGGATCTGTTGGCGAGCCCGGGTCGCAGTTTCGACCCCGGGGCGTGACAGATTAAGTTGGTATCAGAGCTTAGGGATAGGTCAATTGGGACTGTAGAAACCCTAGGCTTATGGTTGGACCCTAGGATGACTTCGTGAGAGTCGTGAGTTTTGCGAGAGTCCTGATTGAGTTTTATACCTCTCCCAAGGGATGGGATGGGTGATTGGCATGTTTATTCTCCTAAGCAATTATGTTGGCTGCAGACAACATAATGCGGCGGAACGGTTGACATGCTCTAGACTCTCGCCGGATTGGGTCGAGTTTTGTTTTGTGCTGTGGTGCAGTTGGTCGTGGTGAGCGGTGTCTCCCCGACGCGTTGTGCGGATTGGTGTGCACTCGTCGCAGCGGTGGAGCTTGAGCGGATTGTTTTGGGGCCGGATATCCGGATTGAGGTTAGAGAGCTTCAGGCCCCGATGGCAGGATTGTCTGAGGTATATCAGCGGCAGAGTGAGCCGCTGGTCTGGGTGACACAGTTGTCGGAGCAGTGGGCAGCCCGACAGTGTTTTTCTCCTGAGACCACCTGGTTACAGTATCCTCAGCGGCAGTGATTTCTGAGGCGCCGATGGAGCGAGTGGCCCCCTCCGTGCCAATGTTTAGTGTCGAGGCACCGAGGTGGGGTGGATAGCTGACAGTGATGAGTTGTGGGACATCATTGATCGATGGAGCCAGTTTTGGCAGATGAACCACCCCGATTTATGGATTTGAGTTGGAGCCTTTGGAGGCAAAATCGTGGTTGGTGGTGATGGAGTGATCAATTGAGGGTCTCCCTGTGCTGGAGAGTTGAGGCAGTTGTTGAACTGTACGCTCCAGGTTTCGAGGGACGAAGCGCGTAGGATGTGTGCGACTGGGAGTGGATTGCGCCAGGATACCCTTTTAGTTTATCTGATCCCTCTGTTTTGGATTTTGGATTTTGGATGCCTCGATGGAGTAGGCATTGTGTATGGAGCGTACTGTTGCAGTTCCTTTGGATAGGGATCTGCCGCCAGAGGCGAGTTCTGGATAGAGGCGCCTGGCGCTAAGTGTTGGGGGACAGATCGGCTGGCAGAGGCACTTTCGTTTTCCTTTCCTGGATGGTGGACATCCTTGTGGACGGATTATGTAAAGCTTACCCAAAGGAAGGTTACCCTTTGTGATTATAACATGCATGTTTGGGGTACAATAGATGTGCTTGAGGGGTGAGCTGAGTAAGGATAATTGAATGAGGAATTGCAGGAATTAATTGTGTTTTGTCATATGACGATTGCAATAATGGATTTTCTGAGATGTCAGAGGTCAGGTGGACCCCGGTGGCAGCATCAGCATCGTTATCAGAGTGGCGCAGCGGTAGCGTGGATTGTTGTCTGCGAAAGACCGTATTCATCGCCTCAGTGTGAGCAAAGGCGGAGAATTGTGCTCCTTTTGTGGATAGCCTTGATTTTCAGGCAGATTAAGTGACGACCACCTACATTGAGCGGTTGAGACTGTGCTGCCTGGGTGGAGGGCACCAAGGCAGTGGATCGGGTCGTCGCAGGTGTGATTTCATCACAGCAGTCGGAGTTAGAGCATGTTGCATTCCTGCATGGACTAGAGGTAGATTTGTTACCACATGCACTAGAGGTACAGGTTCCTGTTGGGGTGGTGCATGTGGGGGAGGCTTGTGGATCATGTCCAGTGCAGTTGAGACCTCGAGTGGTATCGGCAGACTTATTGGTATTTGTACCTGGTCAGTGTTTGACCCAGTGCGTGGGATTGGTTGGCACAGTGCCACATGGTGTATGACTGCGGAGAGAGAAGGTTATGATCTTCTGCAAGCAGACATTAGAGACTTGTTCTTTGAGACAGTCAGAGCACACAGGTTGCAGCGACAATGCGCGAGGTGCCTACGGCGGCACCGGGACGCAAGGATATCCCTGTTATCGTGAGATCCCGGGTGTGATTCCACCGGAGCTGATAATGATGCCGTCGATTAGGGAGATTGAGATTGCGGTTGACGTGGTTCAGGGAACCACGCCAACCCCGATAGCACCTCATTGGATATCACCTGTAGAGCTGAGAGAGCTGATGGCGCAGTCGCAGGATCTGATGGATCGAGGGTCTGTTCGACCTAGTGCCACCCCGTTGTTGTACGGTGGTGATGCCACACCGTTGATACACGGTGGTGATGTCACGTCGTGGACACACGACAGTGAGGGTCCTTGTGTGGTGTGACCGCAGGCAAGTCTGGATATTATTTAGGACCTTTTGATGGAGTTATACTCCGACAGTTGTCTGCTTAGGATGCATGTATCTTTTTGGGATCATACAGCTGAGTATCCCGCCAAGATGGTGTTCAGGACCCGGTAGGGGCATTATGAGTACAGTGAGGACAAATGGAATGACTAAGGCCCTGTCGTCTTAGGATTTGAGGAATTGTGTGTTCTTGCTGCACTTGGAAGAATTATTTGAGATATTCTTCTGGGATATTTTGATTTTACCCCATCTCTGTATGATTTAGAGCTGGTGGAGTACTTGTAGATGGTGTAACAAGGTCTGTGAGGAAGAAGCTGTATGCCAAGTTGTTGTGGTACAAGTTTTAGCTTCGAGAGCATATCTTCTTGGATCACTTAGTCTAGCCATAAGAGGCGGTGGTGGAAATCCGGCCAAAATGGATGCTATGCGAGAATGGCTGAGACCGGCAGTTATTTATTGAGGTGAGGAGCTTGTGAGCCGGATAGTGCCAGCAGAGCTTGACGAATGGATGATGAGATTGATACCAGCCCTGATTTCAGCATCGCCAGTGTTGGGAGATGGATTTGTGTGATATAGTGATACCTCCCATAGTAGCTATGAAGTTACAGTTGGATTTGTGGCAAGCATCCTTTATCACCCTGATAGGGCCACTGTGGTGGCGGATACCTGGAGCAGGAAAGCTGTCAGAGGTCGAGCTTGTTGATGCCACAGCTGGCGCTGTGTGGACTGTCGAGGCAGACGTGGCGTATGATGGTGTCACTGAGGGCTCTTTCCCTTTCGGAGTGCCTAACACGTCACTGGTTTGGGAGTTGAGGACACAACTCCCGGAATTTGATGAAGTGATCGCCTGGAACAAATACCCTTTTCGAGCCTGGAGGATTGGATTTACCAGCTGCAAGGGTACTGGATCTTCTCGAAGATTGATTTGCGATCTGGTTCTCTCGACTGCTTATAGTTGTGTGCTGATGCCCGAGAGTTGGGGAGGTGTTTCTACACCCTGATGGTTTTTGGATTAGAGATCAGAGTTTACGTGATCAGTTGGAGGACTTATATTGGATGCCTCGGGAGTACAGAGGTACTTGGATCGAGCTTGTGTGCCGATGGACTTGTGGTTGGATTATCTGAGGCCCTGGGAAGAGCGGAGGCTTGTACCGATGCAGATTACTTGGTAGCTCGAGCGGTTAGCCCAGCTGCACTTGGTTGAGTTGGTACGGTTTTTCTGGAGTGCCCGCCTTTATGTTGTTCTAGATGGAGACCCGAGGACCGCATCGCGCCTTTGGAGGAGGTACTTGTCAGCCTTGGGAGCTTGAGTGGTGGATGATTGGATGTTTACCCCCCTTTATTTGGTTGAGATTCCGTGTTGAGGAACGACTTTAGTTTCGAGGACGAAACTTTCTTTTAGTGGGGGAGGATGTGATGACCCGGATCTCCGCAGAGCTGCTACAGTGCGTTGGGGTGGCTGTTGGAGGCCTACATGGTGTGTTGGAGGTGTTTGGGGCATAATTGGGCACAAGAGTTGGACTTCGGGCCCAAATGGATCATGTGAGTGATCGGAGGACCCCGTGGAGGGTTTAGAAGTGGTTTCGCGCGAATCGGATATTTAAATTGGGCTCCGCACGAAGTTTGGACTAAGAACGCATTTCCGGGTGCCTTCGGCAATTTTTAGAGTTGGAATTTGGCGAAACGGACGTCAAATTCGGATTCAGCGCGCGAAAACGGTCAAAATGGACTACCCACTTGACTTTTTGGGCTCGGGTTACTGTTCACCGCCGGAACAGTAACTCCGGCGATCGCCGGCGGCGGCGGCAGCGGCGGAGAGCGGCGGCGCGGCCTCGGGCAGGCAGGCGGCAGCACGGCGGCGGGCAGGCGCGGGCAGCGCGCAGCGCGCGGGCAGGGGCGCGGGCAGGCGCGCGGTCCACGCGCCGGCGTGCACCAGAGCGGGGTGCCACGTGGCATGACTGGATTGGGTGGCTCACTGGTCCCGGTCTACGGAGCTGTGGGGTGCACGGTGGACTGGGCGGGAAAACACGTGGCATCTTCCATTGGTTCGGTGCATGAAGTCGGGTGCACCGGGTGCAGTGAGCGTGAGGTGGACACGTGGCGCGCGGGGATTGGGCGCGCCACTGTGCGCGGCAGGCGCGGGCGGTGCGCGGTGTACGGTGGACCGGATAGGGACACGTGGCAGATGTTTATTGGTTCGGTGTTTGGGGTTTCTGTGCACCGGGTTCAGCGAGTTATGCCTTGGACACGTGGCGCGCGAGGATTGGGCGCGCTACTGTGCGCGTACGGCGGCAGGCGGCGGGGCAGGCGGTGCAGGCGGCAGGCGGCAGGCGGCGGTGCCGGCGGGCGTGGCGGCCACGGCGCCGACGTGGCGCACGCGTGCGCCACGTGGCGGCCGCCATTGGCCAGCGCCAACGGCCCCGTTGACCAAGGGCGGCCACGTGGCGCGAGGGGAGCGGCCGGATCCGCTGTTTCGTGTTGGGGACACGTGTCGCGCGCTGGGCGGGTCGGACGGCCGGTTGGACGAGACCGGATCCCGTGTGCGGGCTGGACTGGGCCGGGCCGCACTGTGCGCGCCCGAAAGTTCGGGCCGGGCCGCACTGTTTGCGCCCGAAATGATTCGGGCGCCCGAAAGTGGGACCTGAAGGGAATTTTCCAATTGTTTGGAATGGCCTATAAATAGCCAACCCGAGCCCTCTTCTTTGGCTTTTTTCTCCCGAACCGCACCTCCTCTGCCCGAGCCACCTTAAGGAGATTTGTTCACCTCTTGATGCTTGATCTTCCTGCCAAGTTCTAGGATTTTAGGAGGCTCGAATCCCGAGGTTCCCCATTTTACGGCGCGGCGCGACGATGCATTTCCTGTTTCCTTCTTCGGCGCAGCAGTGATGTTTTGGCTCCCCTGGGCTACCCCGAGGTCCCGTTTCTGTGATTCTTGCGCCGGCTGACTCCTTACAGATAAGGCTTCAACTTTCATTTTGATCGCACTTTTCCGTTTCGAGGTTTTGGCACGGATCCCGAGGCAAACAGTGACCCCTTTTTGCTGTGTGGATTTCCTTGACAGCAGCTGAGTATTTTGGCCATATCTTCGCGCACGAGCGTCAGACGGAGACGAGCTTATACAACTTTTTCATCTACGGATCGCAAGGAACGCGCTGGTATTTTTCTTGGATTTCCTGAGATTTATTTCGAGGTGATAATCACTGTTTTCTCAGTGTACTGTGTACAGTTTTTCTTCACAGTTTGTTGATTGGATTACCGCCTTGCCGAATTTATAACTTGGCTTACCGAACTCTGATTTGGGCGTGCAAGGTACCGTTACGAAGCTATCGACGCGAGGATCGCCGTGATATTTTTCTGGGAATTTTCTGGGCACTTTCTGCAGGTGATAATTTAACAGTTCTGGGACTGTTGTTGTATGTATTTTTAAGAGCACTATTTGGGAGCCTAAGTGTATTTAGTGGACTTTGTGTTGTGCCAGGAGTGTTTCGGGTGTACTGTTCTTGTTGGAGCGCAGGATTGGAGTTTTTGGTATTTTCAGCTGTACGGACCCGGACAGTTAGCGCTTCAGGTGGGTGGTTGTTGCATGCCTCTACTTCTGACCTGCTCACTAAGTTTATTAGAGAACCCCACTTTTGAGCATATTGATTGATTATTATGCATGATTGCCTGATATAAATGTGAGCCTATCATCTGAGATTAATTTTGTGAATATAGCATGTTGGGGACATTATGGGAATAATATTTCTGTTGGAACATTGTAATGTACCGAATTTTCGGCACATAAATAAATATAAATAAAGGTGGTATAAAATACTAGTGTTATGAAAGTTAGGGAAGTAAGGAACATTTGGACGCTAGTTGGGCCCAATTCGGGTTAAAATGGAGAGATCTAAAAATTTATTGGAGAAAGGGGGCCCAGATTTTTAGTGGAAAATTTACAGTGTCAGAAAATTCCGAGAAAATTAGGGGAGCCCCGTAAATATGTTCTAAGACCACAGAAAAAGTTTCGCGTTGATCGGATGCCTGATAGTGAGAACGGGCTCCGCCAACAGTGTCGAAAAATTCTGAGAAAATTACGGGAGCTGTGTAATTATGTTTTAAGGTCCCAGTAAAAATTTCGTGTTGATCGAATACCCGGATTGCGAGAACGGGGTCCGCCAATGATTCTGGACACTGTGGGGCTTTGGTGACCCAAAAATGGCCCAAACTGAAAATTTAAAATTTTCTGTGGTAAATTAAGCAAAAACGAAGCCGCCTGTCAAGTTTGGACGGAAACGGATGAAAAATGGATAGAAAACGGAACAAAAACGGATTTCCGAGACGGCGGCGGCGCGGGTTCCAAGGTGGCAGCAGGCTGGCGGGTCAAAGGGGGCCTCCACATGGCGGGGCCCCATTGGGCCCGTACGGGCGCGTGGACGCGTGCCCGCAGGGGCGCGCAGTGGCGCATGGCGCGGGGGCGCGCGGTGCGCGCGCCCCTGTGAGTGGTGACCGCCACGTGTCGGGCCCCCATTGGGGGGGCCCATGAACCTGGTCCACCACTCCTTCCTTTCCTTTCTTTCCTCTTTCTTTTTCTTTTTTCTCTCTTCTTCTTCTTCCTTCTTCCCCGCAGACCCTCTTCTCCTTCTGTTCTTCTTCTCCAACGGAGCTACGAGGGAGAGAGAGAGAGAGAGAGAGAGAGAGAAAGAGAGAAAAAAAAAATGGGAGATTTCGTGGGGTGCGTCGCGCTGTGGATCTCATGGGCGGAGCGGCTTATGAGGTAACGTTATTTTTCGGTATTTTTGGGCACAATTTGTAGGGTTCCTTTTTGGACATTAAATTTGACCCCGTGCCGTTTTGCGTGTTGGGACCGAGTTCTACTGTACCGTTGCTGCACGGACTGTCGCGGGTATTTTTGGCGCATCTCGTTTTGCGTGCAAGTTGTAGAAAAATGCACCGTTTTGCGTGCGGATTCGGCAAAAATGCGCAGTTTTGGGCGCAAACTCGAAAAACGTGCACCGTTTTGCGTGCAACGTTGAAAAAGAAAAGTGCACCGTTTTGCGTGCCAAACTGAGGTATGTGCTCCGTTTCGCGTGCAACTTATGTTATCGCGCACCGTTTTACGTGCGAAATCTAATATTATACATCGTTTTTCGTGCAGGGCTAGAAAAAAATGTGCACCGTTTTGCGTGCAAGCCTACAGTCAGACGTGCACCGTTTTGCGTGCAGATTCCAGGTACGTGCATCGTTTCGCGTGCAGGTCGTGATGTCGCGCACCATTTTGCGTGCCGACCCTAATATTATGCATCGTTTTTCGTGCAGGGATAGAAAAAAATATGCACCGTTTTGCGTGCAACTCTATAGTTATGCGTGCACCGTTTTGCGTGCAAATTTAAGATACGTGCACCGTTTTGCGTGCCGATCGTGTTGTTGCGCACCGTTTTGCGTGCCGACCCTAATATTATGCATCGTTTTTCGTACAGGGTCAGAAAAGGAATGTGCACCGTTTTGCGTGCCAACCCGAGGTACGTGCTCCGTTTTACGCGCCGATTGAGTTGTTGTGCACCGTTTTACGTGCAAAGTCTAATATTTTGCATCGATTTGTGTGCAGGATGAGAAAAATATGCACCGTTTTGCGTGCAATCCTACAGTGAGGCATGTATCGTTTTGCGTGCAGATTTAAGGTACGTGCACCGTTTTGCGTGCCGCGTGTTGTCGCGCACCGTTTTGCGTGCCGACCCTAATATTATGCATCGTTTTTTGTGCAGGGTCAGAAAAGATGTGCACCGTTTTGCGTGCAACCTTAAGAGAAGCATGCTCCATTTTGCGTGCAAACCCGAGGTACGTGCGCCGTTTTGCGTGCAGGTTGAGATGACGCGCATCGTTTTGCGTGCCGACTGAAGTGGCGCTCACCGTTTTGCGTGTGGGTTTTATTAACGTGCACCGTTTTGCGTGCAGGTTTGGAGGACGTGCACCATTTTACGTGCAGACTCGAGGGAGGTGCACCGTTTTGTGTGCAAGCTCGAGGGAACAAGTGGAATCGCGCGGAGACCAATTGCAAGTGTCTACAAGCAATTGGGGACGCTACAAGGTGGGGGATTCTGCCGAAATTGGGTGACCTCTCCCCTTGCTCCTTTGCTTTTTGATCTAGAAGCATGATAGTAGCCTGTTAGAGGCGTTAGGTAATTATGATTAAGATTACATGTGTAGATGGATTCAGATGAAAAAGTGCAACTGTTGGTTGCCAGAGATAGAGGAATATATGTGCATGTGCAAATGGACACAGAGGAAAAGAGCAACTGTTGGTTGCCAAAGATATATGATGAATATGCATGCGTAGAGACAATTATTAATTATGGATGAGTTGAAAATAATTGTATGCATGAAATAGATTAGCTATTTATAATTGTGATCATGTTAGGGTATAACCCTAGGAATCATGTGACATAAGGGAACAAGACTTGTTGGTAGTAAGACTAGGAGAAAACCTAGTATAGGGGTTTGACGAGTGACATCAACTTAGGAGTTATCCTAGGGTGGACGAGTGGCATGGTCTTAGGTGATAACCTAAGGACACCGGATAGAGTGATCAACATAGAGTCAGGGAACTCTAGGACTTATATGACATGGAACTTAGGTAAAGAAAACCTAAGGAGAATTAGTGATCAACATAGAGTCAAGGAACTCTAGAAGGAGTGTGACCTGGAACTTAGGTAAAGGAAACCTAAGGTGAGCTAGAAGAGTTTAGACTCACAGACAGGAAAAATAGAGTTAAGTTAACTCTGGGATTCCATAAGGAATCGGGAAAATGGAAAGATGGATCAAGTGTGGCTATATGAAAGGGAAAATAGAAAATTAGAGTCAGTGTAACTCTAAGACAATAGTGGAACAGAAAAAAATAGAGTTAACTTAACTCTAGGATTCAGTGAGAAATCAGAAAAGGAGGATGAGATCCCAAGGTTAAAGAATTAAACAAATATAACCCTAGAGGGTCATAGGGTGTCTGGGCAAATGGACAATAACTTTAACTTCAATTTGAGTTAAAGAAAGGAAAGTGAAATGTTTAAGAGTCCAGGAGACTCTCTAGTTATCCTTATGGCAAGGCCTAGGATAAGAGGAAAATTATTGTAAAAAGGCAAAGTTAAAAGCAAGCTAAAAGTGGCTGAAAAGCGTAAAGAGAATGTAAATGGCGCCTTCGAATTTGAGACTCGTCAAGTGGAGCAGGACTCCCTGGGCAGTGACCCGTCGGACGAGGTACTTTCGAAGGACTAAAAGTGAAAGTAAGGAGCTAAATGCTCAAAGAAAAGAGAAAGTGATTTGCCAGTGGCAAAAAGGGAGCTATAAGCTCGAATAAGAAAGGAAAGCAAGTGTTCAAAGGCAAAGAGGCTAAGAACTAAAGTAAAAAGAGAATAAAGAAAATATAAAGATAAAACGGGCGGACCTACGGTGAAACCAGCCCATGTTGGAGGTACGGGCGGTATCCCTCTCCCGGGTAGAGACCCGTTCGGGACGTTTCTTCCGTAGGACGGGGTAACACTTGCGGGTGTTATCGGCAACCTTAGAAATCTTATCTTATGGTAGCAGGACTACCGGGCTCGGGCCCGTTGGATAAGAATTCCTGAGGGTTAACTTGAATTAAAGCACCAGAATCTAAAGAATAAAGAAAAATAGAGTGGCCAAGGTGGCCGGGTTAGTTTGACCCTGTATATAGCGGCACAGTGGCCGAGTTGGTGCTTAGCAGCCTAGTGTGGCTAGACAGAGTAGTGCTGGGTCGATGAGTATATACAGATAGTGTAGTGACTTATTATATGGTAGCCTAGTATGGCTGGACAGTGTAGTGCTGGGTTGATGAGTATATACAGACAGTGATGTATTATATTGCATATAGCAGCATACAGATATTGAGGATTTTAGTTTCCTAGCACTATTATTATTGCTTCCATTGGACCAAGTGGTGTAGGACATTTTTTCTCGGTGGTTGAACCCACTGGGAACTCTGTCGGAGTTCTCACACCCCTTGGGTGACCCCCCACAGGTTCGGGAATGGATGCAGCGTCGAGACGTTCAGATGCAGACGGCGAGGCATACGACAGGGGCAAGGGCCCAGCAGCATAGAGACCTAGAGGGTCTAGCAGAGGTATCCCGTTTTATATTTCTTGAGTGAACTATGTATGGTGAGGAAATTTTGTAAAGGAATTGTAATAATTTTAATTGCAAGTTCAGAGATGTAAAGTGTAATAAATTATATTATAGTTCACTCTGTATGCTTCCATTACCGCATTAGTTATTGAATGAAAGTTTTAAATTAGTAGTGATTTTTAGTACTCTGATATTGAGCTTCCGCATACACTTATTGTGTTATTATGGATGTTACCGTTCCTTTCGGGTAGTGAAAGGTTATACCCGATTGGCGGGTCTGTTGGCGTGCCCGAACCGTACAAATTGGCGGACTCGGGGCGTGACAGATTAGAGTGGTATCAGAGCCTAGAAATAATCCTAGGTGGTTAGTGAACCTTAGGGAGACCCTAGGGATTAGCACGAGAGAGTGTGTTGATATTTGGGCGAAAGTATTGGATTGGTTATTGTTGTTCCCAAAAAGGATGTTGGGACTGATTGAGGGCGACGAGCTTTCATTCTTCTGATATTACGTTGGCGGCCGACAACGTAATGTTGGAGATGAAAATGAGTACCCATATACTTTCGCATGATTGGGTCGACGAGCTTTTCTGTCGGTATATAGATTACGCGTTGCTCAAATGGCTAAAATTTGGGCAAATTGTTTCGTTGTGGTGTGCATATTAGCGATGACACCACGCAGGGATACGCGCTTGTCTCGACTCGAGCCACGAGAGGGCTCGGGGTCAACGTGGTATACTAATTGCGATAGCAGGTGACCGCACATGTTGGAGTGGTCCAATAGTAGGTCAGATTTCTTGCCGTCGGCGGAAATTTTCTACCGACAGGAAGACAGATTCCGACGCCTAAGAGTGGCGTCAGCGTGACAGTTGGAGCAGATAGATAGGCTCCAGTGGCTGATAACACATCAGGCTAAGGCTTGTATAAATGACGCATGAGTATACGGCGTCGCCGCATGTTGGGGCGACAGTAGAGAGGGTGGCAGTGGCCACCGAGCTTTTGTCAGTGCACCCCGCACCTTCAGCAGGGGGTATTATAAGCTTGTGTCAGCTAGTTTGTGGGCAAAGTGTGGTTAGCAAGGTCCAGTTAGAGACCGACTCACGAAGAAAATGGTGATCGCTATGTTGCGAGAACCAAGTAAGTATGTCCTAAGGGCTAGGGCAAGAAAGAATTATGGGCCTAGTGGCGAAAGTTCGCCCTGATGACGGTAGGGACCGTGTGGCATATCTTTGTGGCTAAATTGCCGCATTGTGGGGTTGGTGAGACCCGGGACAGGTTTCGATATTCGAAAACCTCGCAAGTGAGCGGGAGTTTTGTGGCGCCGATTTGATGGATCGGTGTAACGGCAAGGATTGCCAGCGTAGGATTCGCGTGTGGGGTGCACGGTGGACTGGGCGGGAATACACGTGGCATCTTCCAGTTGGTTCGGTGCATGAAGTCGGGTGCACCGGGTGCATTGAGCGTGAGGTGGGACACGTGGCGCGCGGGGATTGGGCGCGCCACTGTGCGCGGCAGGCGCGGGCGGTGCGCGGTGTACGGTGGACCGGATAGGGACACGTGGCAGATGTTTAGTGGTTCGGTGTTTGGGGTTTCTGTGCACCGGGTTCAGCGAGATTATGCCTTGGACACGTGGCGAGCGAGGATTGGGCGAGCTACTGTGAGCGTACGGGCGGCAGGCGGCGGGGCAGCGGTGCAGGCGGCAGGCGGCAGGCGGCGGTGCCGGCGGGCGTGGCGGCCACGGCGCCGACGTGGCGCACGCGTGCGCCACGTGGCGTCCAGCCATTGGCTGGCGCCAACGGCCCCGTTGACCAAGGGCGGCCACGTGGCGCGAGGGGAGCGGTCGGTTCCGCTGTTTCGTGTTGGTGGACACGTGTCGCGCGCTGGGCCGGGTCGGACGGCCGGTTGGACGAGACGGGATCCCGTGTGCGGGCTGGACTGGGCCGGGCCGCACTGTGCGCGCCCGGAAAATCCCGGGCCGGGCCGCACTGTTCACGCCCGAAATGGGCCGGGCGCCCGAAACTTGGGACCTGAAGGGAATTTTCCCAATTGTTTGGAATGGCCTATAAATAGCCAACCCGAGCCCTCTTCTTTGGCTTTTTTCTCCCGAACCGCACCTCCTCTGCCCGAGCCACCTTAAGGAGATTTGTTCACCTCTTGATGCTTGATCTTCCTGCCAAGTTCTAGGATTTTAGGAGGCTCGAATCCCGAGGTTCCCCTTTTTACGGCGCGGCGCGACGATGCATTTCCTGCTCCCTTCTTCGGCGCAGCAGTGATGTTTTGGCTCCCCTGGGCTACCCCGAGGTCCCGTTTCTGTGATTCTTGCGCCGGCTGACTCCTTACAGATAAGGCTTCAACTTTCATTTTGATCGCACTTTTCCGTTTCGAGGTTTTGGCACGGATCCCGAGGCAAACAGTGACCCCTTTTTGCTGTGTGGATTTCCTTGACAGCAGCTGAGTATTTTGGCTATATCTTCGCGCACGAGCGTCAGACGGAGACGAGCTTATACAACTTTTTCATCTACGGATCGCAAGGAACGCGCTCATATTTTTCTTGGATTTTTCTGAGATTTATTTCGAGGTGATAATCACTGTTTTCTCAGTATACTGTGTACAGTTTTTCTTCACAGTTTGTTGATTGGATTACCGCCTTGCCGAATTTATAACTCGGCTTACCGAACTCTGATTTGGGCGTGCAAGGTACCGTTGCGAAGCTATCGACGCGAGGATCGCCGTGATATTTTTCTGGGAATTTTCTGGGCACTTTCTGCAGGTGATAATTTAACAGTTCTGGGACTGTTGTTGTATGTATTTTTAAGAGCACTATTTGGGAGCCTAAGTGTATTTAGTGGACTTTGTGTTGTGCCAGGAGTGTTTCGGGTGTACTGTTCTTGTTGGAGCGCAGGATTGGAGTTTTTGGTATTTTCAGCTGTACGGACCCGGACAGTTAGCGCTTCAGGTGGGTGGTTGTTGCATGCCTCTACTTCTGACCTGCTCACTAAGTTTATTAGAGAACCCCACTTTTGAGCATATTGATTGATTATTATGCATGATTGCCTGATATAAATGTGAGCCTATCATCTGAGATTAATTTTGTGAATATAGCATGTTGGGGACATTATGGGAATAATATTTCTGTTGGAACATGATCATTGGAATAATTTATTAGTGATGATTAATATGCTACACTAGCACCTAGATTTATGAAAGTGGATTAAATGATTAATTGTCAGGACATAATGACACATCAATGTGCGGGTGCCACTGTGAGATTTATTATGGATCAGGGATTATTTACATGTGTAGTTGACCGATGATGTTAGTATGATGGACATATTTATGTGGATTTATTATTTGTTACACCTGCAAAACTGTTATTTGCTATTCTCCATTTCATATTGCCTGAGGACTTTTGCATGCTTATTTGGACATCTAGATAGGCCACTATTTTATTGCTACACTATCATATTGGGATTTGACTTAGGAGAAACCATGATTGCTTTCTTTCTCCTTTTCATTTGGACTTTTGAGTCATGTTGCTCGAGTTCGAGCAGAGGTTTTGGGATAGTGTAGCCGGGACCTGCGGGTCAGTGACAGGGTGTACTTGATGTTGGATTATGGGTTATTGCGGCAACCGCGGACAGTAGGCGGTTGACCGGATCTTGATTATTGTACCCAATTGTGGGTTGGGGGTTATTGCGGTGACCGCGGACTGTGGGCGGTTGACCGGATGTTTACTATTACATCAGATTGGGTATCAGAGTTCTCTAGTGGATGGTATTTCCCACTTTTGAGTACTATTGCATCAGGTCGGGGTTTCATTAGTGGACGGAGTTTCCCACTTTGATCATAGTCATGATCCAGTCCTGCTATTATGAGACAGTGGTTACAGAGATGCTTGATACAGCGATACTTTACTCGTGTGGGTCGCTCCCCTCGAGTGCCACTCCGGAGTAGGCTTTTGACCGTGACGGTGCCGGTCAGTTGGTGAGTTGTGAGTGATGACACAGTTGGTGAGTTGTGAGTGATGACAGAGCAGGCAGTACCAGTTTTACTGGTGGCACTAGATTGGGTCTATTTAGCCAGATATTGTTTCCTGATGCATTCATACCGTCATTTCCTTCGGTATTGCATTTAGAGGCATACTTATTGTGGTTTCCCCTTTTATTCAGTAGTTCTGTTTACAGTTTTACTACTTGTTCCTTTTCTTGCCTCTAGTAGACTTAGTGGGTACGCCGGAGCTTGAGGCTTTACCCACAGGGGGAGGCTACTGGTTTACTAGTGGTTCTCACCCCCCACTGTTGTTTTCTCTTCTTTTCCCCCCTGTTTTGCAGAGTCCTCATTGGAGTTGCTGATCTTCGGTCGTTGTTCGGGGCGAGGGAGTCACGAGCTAGATCGTTACCACCCGAGGAGTGTAGCTGTATTCCCTGGTTGGAGATTCCTCGTAGCTGTTGGCTGGTTTTTACTGTTTATCTGGAGGAGAGAGATCTTTTGTATTTGGAGAGACTGATGTACTATAGTTTTAGTTTATCTCCTTTTATAGTCGAGAGATGCTGTACTGAGGACATTGTATGATGATTATCTGTATTTGAGGGAATGGATATTGTACTTTATTTCATGATGTACAGTGATTGGATTTTATTTTACAGCATTTTATTTCAGCTCTGACATTGTGTAGCTATAGTACTATCTTTTGCAGGTTAGACGCTTCGCCTATGCGGGTTTTGGCATAGGTGGCGGATCTGTTGGCGAGCCCGGGTCGCATTTTCGACCCCGGGGCGTGACATACTCGATAAATTCGATTGAGCCCCGGGGAGTTCAGTCCACCACACCGCCATCCGGGAGTTGAAATCCTCCCTCAAAAGCCAGGCGTCTTCGAATCTGAACCTCCGGGGGGGGAGGTTTCCTCCAGTTGAAAGGCGAAGCGGGGTGTGGTCGGACGTTACCCTGGGGAGTCCGACCACCTTGGATAGAGGGAAGGACTGGTCCCAATCGACGGATACGAGGAAGCGGTCCAGCTTCGCCAACGTTGGAATAGCCTGCATATTGGACCAAGTGAACCGTTGGTTGCCTATGGGAAGATCAATAAGGTCCAGCTTGCTCAGTAGATCCGCAAACAGGTTCATGAGTTTATGACACCAGTTTCTCCCCTTCCTTTCCTGAAGGCACTTAGTGAGGTTGAAGTCTCCGCAGAGCACCCATGGCCCATTGCAAACCCCTCGAAGCTCCTCAAGCTCATGGCAGAATTCCTCCTTTCCCTCCCACGTCGGCGGACCGTACACGTTGGTTAAGTAGAATAGGGGACCACCCGAGTAGTGCTTCAACCTGACAGTCAGGGAAAAGCGCCGGACCACTACTTCCGTGCAGGTGAAAATTCTAGAGCTCCAACAGGTAATCAATCCTCCCGAAGCGCCATCGGAAGGCAGGAACTGACATTTATCAACAAGGGGGCCAGCAAAAGAGCGAAGAAAAGACAGAGACACTGAAGCTACTTTAGATTCCTGCAGACAATACACGGCCTTCCTAGAAGAGGAGAGCCCGATCCTAACAAGACGCATTTTATTCGGGTCATTCAGACCGCGGACATTCCAACAGCAGATACTAATCATTAAGAAAAAAGGGGGGCACCCACACCGCAGCAAACACAGACAACAGAGAGAGCTAGGCAGACCCGAGGAAGGTCACAAGTCCCAGCGCCTCCTCAGGCGATAGCACCACCCCGACCAGTGCACTCTGCTTCCTCGCACGGGCGCAGTCCGCCGTCTCCAGAACTCCCGCTGACCCCATGGTCCCACCGATAGTGCACTCGGTCCGACAGCACTGGGTCGGGGTGTTGCGCACAACTCCCTCCCTCAGCTTCGCCTTGCGCGCCGTTGCCCGGGCGGTTGCAGACAGTGCCTCCCTCCTTGCCAACCGCAGGCTCCTCCTGACGTGGCCCCGAACCAAGCCGCACTCGCTCACCGAATCGGGCGTCAAAGAAGCACCGTCCACGGCGCGCCCCGCCACCGCTTGCTCGGGGCTCCCGATCGCGAGCTCCACCAACTTCCCTGGCGGGTACACCAACTCCCCCGCACCGCTCGGAGAAGCCCCAGCAGCGAGGTGCCCCCGCGGTGCAGAGTGCCCCCTCGAAGACCCCGGGCAGTCCGCAGCGGGGCCAGGCCGAGAACCTGGGCCCGATCGGCCGCGGTACCCCGTCGTGGAGGGGTTCCGTGGCCCAAGGAGAGACCCCGCGGCGTCCGCCCCCGAGGGAGAGCCCCCAGCAGTCCTGGGCGGGGTCGAGCCCACAGGTTGCGCGGCCTCGTCGGGGTCTCTCCCCAAAGTTGGCTTGTGCGGCTCGGCGACCTGGGCTCCTTCGGTGCTGCAAGCCCCCTCGAAGGGCCCTTCAGAGCCCATCAACCCAGCCCACCCCTCAAAAGGCGAACCCGGGTTCTGGGCCCCCCACCCTCCAAGCAATTGACCAAAAGGGGCAGAACACCCCGCCCGAAACAACTGGGCCACAAGCTCCCAAGCACCCCAGCCCAGGCCCCGCACACCTGGCACCCGGACCAAGCCCATCAACCAAGTCCACAAGTAAAGGTAACCGGCCCTAGCCCCCGGGCCCGTGGAGTGCGCCACGAGGTAAGCCCTCATTGGGGCTCCCACCTCCCAACGCAAAACCCTCCCCTCGAAGATCCTCTCTTCCACGCAAGGCAAAAGAGCCTCCTCGAAGGAGCATTCCAGACGCAGACCACCAAATGGTGTAAAAGGTGCACAGGGCCGCCTGCCCCGAGGCCTCGGACGGGGGGCCTCGACGTATAATCCCCACACCACTTGGGAAGCGAAAAGGCGCTTGCAAAAGAAGATGAAAGAGGGCGCTGCCACAACGGTCGAGGTCTCCCACCACCTGCAGAATTTCCCCATTCACGCACACCTCGATCCTGGGGAAGGAACTACCGCTACCAACCTTGGCACGCCGAATGAGGAGGAGCGGCGCCTGTCCGTGGTCCCCCTTCCGGGCGCCGCCGACAGCCCCTCCGCCGCCGCGGTTGAGGAGGGCCTTTTGGACTACCCCCGTCACCCCGCCGCCTGCCGCTCCGCCACCACCGCCCCCAACCTCCGGTGCTGCGGGCCTCCACCGATCCCGGATTTCTGAAGAATTCCAGGAGTCGCTAGGGTCGGAGGCTCGCCGTCCACCCGCCACACTGTCATCCTCGAGGTCTGGGTTCTGGACGATCCAGCGCGCAAGTTGTCGCCCCTGTGGGTCAGTTTGGTCGCCCCCCTCGTTGGGATCACCTCCAGCAAAAGGAATACCGTGGTCGTCGCCACCGAATGGGGCGGAGCTCAGAAGAACCACCCGAATGCTCACCAAGTGGTCGCCAAGCGTGAGGTGGAGGCTTTCCGGCATGTCGGTCGGGTCCTCCACCGCCACTTGGCACTTGAAGAAATTGATGTCTAGCAAGTCGCGGCTGTCGTCGTCCGCGCGAAGGAACCTGCCGAAACCGTTAACAATGGCCGCCACCTTGCCCTCAGTCCAACACTCAAATGGTAGACCCATGAGCTTAATCCAAACTTTAAATCTCAATCTTGATCGGACTGCATCTCGGAGGGGATTCCAAACGAAGCACCTGAAGCGGCTATGGGCCAGGCGAATCCCTTCCCGTCTAGTCAGATCCTCCGGCGAGACCCACTGGGGGAGGAAAATGACATAGTCGTGCGCCCTGAATTTTGCAACCAGAAAATCGCTGGAGAATCCTCCAAATCGGCCCGCCAGATCATTAGCTATCGTCCCTTGCGGATAGTGGCCGAGGTTAGCCGGCCCACACGGGACGGCTACCACTGCTCTCCGATTTTGAGTCTGTCGCGAGTGAAACCCCTCGGTGAGCGGGACGAACACCTTCAGCGCTTGTGGCCGGAAACGCTCCCCCTGCATCTTCTGGCAGGGATTAGCCCCGATAATCCGGCAGTTGCGAGCAAGGTGACCGCTCCCACGACACTTGAGGCACCTCACCGGGTCGCGACACTCCCGGGCCCAGTGATCGCTGGCCAAACACCTAAAGCAGTTGCCTGCTCTCCGAGGAGAAGTCACCCTCCGCGTAGTCACCTTGACAGGGAGCGAAGGGTTGGTGCAGGATTTTGGTGTCAAAAGGGCCTCTTTATAGGTCCGGGAACCAGCTCTGCTCCCCCTCCATCTGACACCCTCCATGATCCGGGAGCATGCCCCAGTCCCATCCTTGTCCAACCTAACCTCGGATTTGATGGGGCAGGACGAAGCAAGTGGCTGACCTTTGTGATCAGCCCACGAGACCTGGCGAATCTTCTTTTCCAGCTTCCCCCCCCCCCAGCCGAAGAGAACCCGTGAACACACCCTTCCCTGCGCAACTTACACTTCAAGTCATGATGGCCCTGGGGACGGGACCTGGCCAACCCAGCGTGACTCGACTCCGAGGTAGGTAGCCCTGTAGTCCGTCTCGTGCCTTGATCCTCGATGGTCTCCTTCCCCCGCCGCCAAGAACCGCGCGCTCCATCCGAACCCGCGCGCTGGTTGACGTCGAGCCTGACCGCAGCCGAGGCTATGGGCGCCCAGGCCCTCCCCCTGCAGCGGGCCGCCGTCCACTCCCTCTCTCTAGAACACCCTCTGTCTCTCATCCTTTATGCTAGTTTTTAAGTGTAGGAGGATGGATTCCCATTGGTTGTGATTGAATGAAAGTGATTCTGGAACATCTTACATAAGTAAATGGTCAACCCAAGCAATTTGGTCGTATATATGTTCTTGGATAAAAAATAATCTCTCATTTCATTTGTTCATTCCTAAAATACAATGCACACTTACTTTAACTCACAATAACTCACAAATCTCCTTCTCCACGAACCATAAATTTCCGCTTGATGATTGGGAACCCATGTGCATGAGAAATACAGCTAGATATTTTAGTACTTTAGAACATAAATAATTAATAAAGGGTGATATTTCGGTGCCAAAAAAAAAAAAAAGAAAAAAAAAAAGAAAAAAAGGTGGATATGTAGCAAACCATGTGCTCCTGTCGTAATAAGTTGGACCATATATATAAATATATAAATGTATCCTAGTCCACACGGACACTTTAAATGGTAATGATCCAAAAGAGCCATCAAAAGCTGTCACTGTTTTGGGTGCGGGAAGCACCAAGCCAAAGTCGAGACGTTGTATATTGTTTGAAGTGTACTGTGAAATAGCTTTTTTAATTTTGACTCTATTTTTACAGAATAAAATATAAATTTAAAAATTAAAAATTCAAAGCGTACGGGCTCTAAAATGGAAGAATCAAATTTTCAAAATAAAAGTGTAATCCTACTATGGGAGATCATAGTTTTAGTTTGTTGGAAAATGGTTGATATGAATCTTCAATGTGGTGCTCTCAACTCTTGGGTTCTAATCGACAAGGACATTAGATTTTGCATAATACATGACAAAGAAACTTTAGTTCCTGAATTTTTTTTGTAACTTTTTCAATTCCTCATTTATATATTTGGATTAACACATTGGTGATGGATATAGTATTGCCGATCTACTTCTGTCACAAAATGTTGCTCCAAAAATAGTATATTTTATTTTATCAGTTATAACAATTTAGCAATTGCTGTTTTGAGAGAATATTAGAATATACTGTATAATAATTTAAAAATTTAAAGTGTTAGAGAACGGTTCTCTTACATCTGTATTCGACATCTGTATTCGAGACACAAGTTTAATTAAATAACGTTAGAAGTCTGACGATACTCGAACTTAAAATTTTATGCTTAAATTATTAAAAAATAATATTTATATATTTTATATTCAACATATAAACACTAAAAGAAAAAAAAAAATTGTAATGAACTATTGTAGCATTGGTGGGAGACAAAGTGAGTAGCATTAAATTAGTGATATAATCATCACCAACAAAAATAACTTCAAGGACACTTCTCCAATCTCACCTTTTGATTATAAAAAAGTTTTGTTAATATTTGATCCAGGTAGCATCAGCACTATTCGCCAAAGCTAGCTTTAGAATAATCCTCCTGGAAAGATCAGTAGAAAAGGCCAAAACAGAAAAGGCTGAGAAAGCCTGTAGTTAAGAGCTATTTGAAAAATAGCAAAAAAAATTATATTTAAATCTCCTAAAGGGCTTCTGTTAGATCGATGTATGTTTTAAAAATCAATCTGATCGATACATGTATTATTTTTAGAATATAAATTTATATTTGATATTTTATATTATAAATATTATTAAATTTTTATTTTTATTCACATTGTATTTTTGTTCATAAATTATTCAAAAAATTAATAAGATGATAATATATATTTTCAAGAGTTGAAAATTTAAAACATATATTATTTGTGATTAATTTTTAAATGCTATCGATCGATGGATCATCACGAGAATAGTGATTGATTCGGTGAGATTGGTACATAGATCGCTTCCTTTTTAGAATAGACGAGTCTCGAATCAACAGTGTGAGGACACTGAAATGAATATACAGGTGGTTGTTGGAGAATAAGGGTACCGAGCGTGGCCATCACGATAAGTCATTTGGATGTCTACTCACTCGTCAATGACTTACTCGATATTACAGTAGTGTGATTGGTCCTTTGACCTGCGGTGCCTCGGCTATTCACAATAAGGTTACTCTAATTTGACTGTACATACACTTGGTCCCTAACCATTTGGATCCTTGTGGTGCATGTTGGCTGCAATAGGTTCGTTGTAGGAATAGGGTGTGCACCCTATATAGAATCTATCGCCCTTAGTAGATAAGAGAGTTAGTCTTCTATGATTTATGAGACCGAGTTTAGAAAATCTTGGCCAATGCATAGTAAATAACTGAAAGAGTACGACATTAAAAATTCGAGTCGAATAAATTTGACATACAGATGGTGGGATTTGACGAGCAATTTCATGACCTCCGTTTAGTCGGAACTCCTGATAGAAGATTGTATCACATGCTAACTGCACCTAAAGGTTCAGTTCCATTCTACTAGAATGTCATTACATGCTGCTAGGCATCACTGGTAGATTGTGGGACTCATTAAATTATCTGAATGGTGGATAATTATTATTGAGTTGAGTTGGAACCGTTCTGACCTACTGAAAAGAGTTTCGGTGATATTGTTGATGGTGATCACAATATATCTTACTACCGGATAGAATAGAACCTATGGAGTCACAAACATAAGAGGTTATGACTGATCGGATAGCTGGATCGTGATTTTTGAATCGTCCGAAAACTTTTGTCAATATGTTGATAATTGGACTAATTTGTAACTGTTACAAATTAGGAATATTAAAGTACAAATGTTGCTAGAGAGGATTTACTAATAATTAGTGAGTTGTGAGATGATTTAAATACAAATGTTGCATTATTGATTAAATTTGATCAAATTAGGACTGAGTTCAAGTCGAATTAAATTAAAATTTAATCGATTGAACTGATTAGGGACAATATAAACTTAAATTTAATTTTAAAAGGCCTTTTTATACGTATAAGATTTTAATAAAAAGAAAAGAAAAAATTCTAATTTTCATTTCTTTACTCTTTCTCCTTTCTAAATATCTATATTTAAAGAAAGACATTATTTGCAAAAAAAAAAAATAGCACCCGGTGAGAATTTCGATTAAATCGACAATATCGTGTGGACGATCGGACGCGTATACGACTTCAACAAAATCAAATTTTATAATCATCACGTTATGATATAAATCTTTTTGCTCAAAGATAAAGATTAGATTTTTCGTTTCTTTTTAACCTTAAATATATAAGCATCATATTTTACGTAATTTTTAAAATCTCAAAATTTTTAAATCTAATTTTATTTTTTTCGCTATATTTTATTTTTATACAAAATTCTAACAGCTTCACTATACTATCTTTCTAATTTTAGTAGAAGAATCGCTTCACTATGGAATTGCGCGAATGTTTAATTCCTATTGAATCCAACATTTTATATTGTTTATTATCCATTGGAAAGTATAGTGCCCACATGTTAATTGACTAAGTCTCACATAAAACGTAATACCAAACAGAAAATATTATTCTTAACTGTTAACAACGTGGCGAAACTTAATGTTTGATTGATTTTCCAATTTGGAATTTGCAACACCCATCTCAATCTCCATCTCCATTTCCATTTCCATTTCCACACCACAATAATAATCTCATTATCAAACGGTTGGTGGGCATGGACTCCGCACACCGCGTTTTCATGTGGCACCAACCCACACGCTCCCTCTCTCACTTTCTTTGTTTACTATTTGATTATTAAATTTATTATTATTATTATTATTCTCACCCACACTCAATGGCCCAATCCCTACTCTCCCTTATCTATGTCACATAAACTAGTAAAAGATCCTCTTTTTTTTCCCTTTCCCACCCTTTGTGACCTCAACCTCAACACAGGAGGAAGAAGAAGAAGAAGAAGAAGAAGAAGAAGGGAAGAAAGAGATGAATAGCTCAATTTATCAAATGAGGCAGCGCCCGAAGAAGCAAAAGGAGGTACCAAAGCTTTGATTCTCCAATATCCAATTCTTTTTTTTTTTTTCTTTTTTCTTTTTTTTATTTTTATTTTTATGGTGAGTTGGGTGGGGAAAAATGCAGAGGAGTTGGATTGAGCTGTGTTGTTTGGGTTCCACCTGCCTGCAGCTTTGGCACAAGGTCGTGCTCCGGAAGTGGCTCAACATCACTTCCAAGGACTCCGACTTCAGCGCCGACGAAGGGGACACCACCGAAAGTGAGTTCGACTACGAAGGTGAGCCGTAAAGTTGCTTTTTTTTTTTTTTTTTACTGTAATATCTTATAACGGGAGAATGGTTTCCTTTTGATTCATCTGTAGTAGCGTACTACTCTCCTAAAAAGATCTGGGTTTTGATTTTGTCGAATTATGCGATGTTTCTGATACTTTGTAAATGTGGCATAATGCAGAGATGTGTGGTTGGGAGCGACAAATGCACGACGAGGAAAGGAGATTGGGTGGATTTGGGGCCGAAACTAATGGTAATTTTCGTGGAAAATTTTGATGATTTTTTGCCCTAAATTTGGTGGCATCATGTTCTATCACATTGTTTGGGGTTCTTATAATAAAGTTTAAGTTGAAAAGGTTTTATTGGTATGCAATATAGAGGAAGCAGGTCCTGCAGTAGAGAATCAGTGACCGAAGGTGAAAACTTCTTTAACAGTTTTTAAGATAGTGAGATGTGAATTTTTCTGATGGTTTTCCATTTCTTTTCAATCTACCATTCAATGGGTTTTTCCTAAGAAGTTTTAATTTATGATAATATGCTTTCCTACTATATACTAGTATATAGTCCCAGTTTGGTTCTTCAAAAATGTCTCATTGCACATCAATCATGCATGAAGATTGAGGAATGCTCGGAAAAAAAATTGCTCGAAAAAAGGAGATTGAGGAATGCTCGGAAAAATGTCTCATTGCACATTAATTTATTGTCTTTTTTAATTTTTTATTTTTATGACTCTTCTTGTTATTGGTAATGTAGTAGAGGAGCTAGTTGTGTGAGCAGAATTGTACGAAGTACTAGCTAAAACTTATTACTTGATGACTTTACAGATACTCGCCTTGGAGGCATTCCATACAAGCCGAGAAGACGAAAGTCCGAGACACTTCGCGCCCAATATATTAACATCAAAGAACTCAGGCATGATTTTCTTGTCCATTTGGCTTCATTAATTATGGGACATAATATCAAAGTTTGCGGCTGTCAAAATAAGAAAAGAAAATTTGGTTACTGCCGATTTAGAGATTATTTGATGCGAATCTTTGATCTAATTCACAACTTTATTCTTTTACAGGATTTGTGTAGGGACATGGAATGTTGGAGGAAGATTTCCACCTGACGACCTTGACATCAGCGAGTGGCTGGATATGGAGGAGCCTGCTGATATCTATGTTCTCGGGTAAATGTTTATCCGTGCTACCTTTTTATAGCATCATTTCCTAATAGCTGTGCTGTGCTCGATTGCTAACTTATGTTTACTCATGAAAAAGAAATTTCACAAAGTCTTCTTTCTCATTAAATATTTCGAGTTATGATTTGTTTTGTTTCAGATTTCAAGAAATTGTTCCATTGAATTGCGGGAACATATTTGGCGCTGAGGATAACCGCCCTGTTCCGAGATGGGAAAATATTATTCGCAATACCTTGCATAAGATTAATCCAGCTAAACCAAAATACAAATGTTTTAGTGATCCTCCTACCCCGTCAAGATTCAAGCCATCGGATGATGTTCTTGCCATGGAGGATGAGCTGCTTCCTGAATCCGATAGTGACAGCGATGAAGAAATTCATCCATTAAACGAAGAGAATTTCAGTTTACACCCCGATGAAGGACTGGATCCCAATGAAAATGATTCGAAAAACTTTTCAACTCCCTCACAAAAGATATTTGACAGGTCCCGCAATCTTAGTTTCAAGAATTATGACTCAACTTCGGGAAATTTTATTACCCAGCAGAAGAAACTGACAAAAATGCCAAGTAATTCAGAAAGGATTGGGATGATTTGGCCAGAGCCACCATTAGATATACTAGCTCAACATGGTCTGGATTGTTCTCAGCCGTATAATTTGGTGAAATGCTTAAGAAATAGTGATTCTTTCAAGTCGGCACGTGAGGATGATCGCTTGATTCCTGATCTTAACTTGGAGACTGCTATGTTTAGAAAGAAAAGGCCTTCATTTGTGAGGATAATAAGCAAGCAAATGGTTGGTATATTTCTTTCGATATGGGTGCGCAGAAGCCTGCGGAAGCACATTCAGAATTTGAGAGTATCTACTGTGGGTGTAGGTGTCATGGGCTACATTGGCAACAAGGCAAGTTTTCTATTAATAATGGCTCCTGTTCTCATAAATTTTGAAACTTCTCGACAAGCATATTCCTTCAATAAATAAAGCCACACTTATATATGTGTTAGAAAATTTTCCTCAAGAAGGCCATCTTTTAAGTATATGGAAATACATATAAGAAGTTTACTTTTTGAAGGTTCGCAGGGATATATATATATATATATATATATATATATATATATATATATATATATATATATATATGAAAATATATAATTTTATAAGGTTGTAGTAGGCATATCTCTAACTTGAACTAATTGCATCGTGGTCGAGAAGTATATCTAATATTATCATTAACAGTTATGAATGCAATTCTTTTCATCATAGACAAGGATTGGAAGTATTCAAGTATACATTTTTGTTGATGCTCCATCGTGTGATATTTATACTTCTTCATAAATGGTCCAGGGATCAATATCAGTCAGCATGTCAATATATCAGACACTTTTTTGCTTTATATGTAGCCACCTCACATCTGGAGAAAAGGATGGAGATGAACTTCGAAGGAATGATGACGTGCGTGAAATATATAAGCGAACGCAGTTTAGTTCGCTTGCTGGAGTTGGCATGCCTAGAACAATCTTTGATCATGAGTATGCAAAAGCTTTTACTGCATTTGCTGTCTTAAAACTATGCTTATTTTTCTTTTTTTTCCTTATACTGCTAAGGAATTTTTTGTGAAATTATGATGAAAAAGCGTAATCTTATAAATTGAGATAAGTTCCAGAATCCCAAATCAGAATTTGAGGAAGTTTGACTTTGAGTTAGTGATAGGGATTAAAATTTTAAGTTCAATCCTAAGCTGACTCAAACTGACTCAAACTCGACTCAGCTAGACCCAAATTGGACACGAACAAACCCACATGCATGAACTCTGAACCTATCAGAATCCATTCGGCATGTAATCCCATGTGCTGCATTAATGTTTCTCGTATTAAACTTGAGAATGTTAAACCTAATGCGTGCATTTCAAACTTTTCAGTAGGATTATTTGGTTTGGAGATCTCAATTACCGCATCAACTTATCGTATGAAAGAACGCACAAACTCATCTCCAAAAAGCAATGGGATAAGCTGGTCGAGACGGATCAGGTAAATTAGCCCCTCTTCTTTCCTTTTCTTTTTTATTCTAATACCTGTACGGAATTTCTACCTTGTAAGCATGGGAAACCAGTTTATTGTTTGTTTGTTCTTTTTTGAACCTAGCTTCTATACCACCTTGTTGTGTGACAGTTAAAGCATGAATTAAAGAAAGGTTGTGCTTTTGATGGATGGACGGAAGGAGTTATCAGTTTTCCTCCGACCTATAAATATGAATTCAATTCAGATAAATATATAGGAGAGGATCCAAAGTCTGGAAGAAGAACACCTGCATGGTAATTCTCAAGCCAATTTATCCTATCTTTTATTGAGTATTTAATGTAACAATACTATCCAAAGTCTTTTAACTTCCATATCGTCAATGTCTTTTTTTTATGGGCCAATATATGAAAAATCTATGATAGGAGCAATCTAAGGCTGATACACATATGTTTGTTTTTTATGAGTTTGAACTGCCATTTCTTACCACCTTATGCTTGTAATCTAGTGTAAATAGTTTTTTCCTTTTTTTCCCTATTGAACATATTCTACATGTATTGGTGCTTGCTTAATCCTTGTTTCTGTAATTTTCATCTTTCAATGATGTTAATATTTTATTATTTCTTCAGGTGTGACCGCATTCTTTCATACGGTAAAGGAATGAGGCTATTGGCCTACAAAAGAAGCGAGCTTAAACTTTCTGATCACCGCCCTGTAAGTGCTGTTTTCATGGCTGAGGTCGAGATCTTCTGCCACAGAAAGCTGCAGAGAGCCCTTACCTTCACAGACGCAGAGATAGAGGAAGAACTTAAGCCTGAAGCAGAAAATATTAACACTGGAATGAGCAATCTAAGGCTACGAGAGGTTAGCTCCTTTTTCACTGAGAAGTAACTTGAAATTATAACAGTTAGATTGGCAACCGGCCTTGAGATTTATTTAAGGGGAAAAGACTGTAAAACAAACCAACAAGACTTTGAACTCATCAGCGGTTTTCTAATTTTACACTATCTAGGGTGATAAATTGCGTAAGCATTAATAGGTCTTTTGCTCCTTGGTAGAAGAGTTATCTGCAATTCTTAGCTTTTCATGCATCAACTTACCAACACTTTAATTTCACTTGGGACATTCTCCAGAAAAATAGAAAATGCTTAATTGATATATGTAACTTTAGTAATGGTTGCTTAATTGATATATAACCTTATGTTTATATTCCTGCAGTAACTCTGATGCCATTTGATGAGTGAGCAAAGGAGACGATGCTGATGAGATGATTCTTCCTTACATATCATCGTTCATTACTTCAAGGAAGCTTTCTCTTCAGACATGTAAATTTTACTGTACATAAGGTATTCTTTCACTTCAGCCAGATTCAGGAGTTAGGAATCGTTTGTTTCCGCTTTTTGTTCCGAAATAATCAAATTTGTTCTAACAATCCCATTTTTAAGTTTCATTCATTGTAAGTGAACCCTTGCAGACCTGATCTGCTTGTAAATTAATTTTCCCTTGCTCATGGAAATAAAATTGTCTGTGAAATTACTTTGATGAAGCAGCTGATGTAACTAGAACTTGTGAATCATAACATTTTAGACAGGTAAAAGATCTGATTTAGAAAGATTAAAACAAGCGGCCTTCCAATTAAATATGACACTTCAACAGAAAAAGAAAAGAAAAGAAAAAAACGTTTTTGTTTTAGGCTTCTATCTGCCTCTAATCAGCCAAACTGCTGTACAAAGCAATAATATATTTTCCTTCAAATCAATTGCTAGAGCTTCTCTTAATCATAGATGTAGAAATTTCTTGACATTGTGGAAATGTGGAGTTATTGGCTAGTCAAACCAGTGTAGATTATTTTTTACTTAAATTTTTTTAAAAAATCAAATTATGAAGTGAACATTAACAACTCTACAACTTGAATAAGACCGAGGGAATAATGAATTATGCATCTTACAAACAGAAGAAATTTACCATAAAAATACTGTAAAATCAACAACTAGATGAATCATTACCTTTCTTCAGCCTTTGTATCTACAACCTGTAGTAAAAAAAAAAAAAAAAAAACTAACTAAATCATCCACCGTAGATCATCGTTGTCTAGTTGGTCCATTTATATATGGTCTGATCAGCAAATCTTCAATTTCAGGAATCAAATTAACATTTGAGGATCTGTACAAGTAAACAATGCATCACCACACTTAATCTCAAGTAAAGAATAAAGAAGACAAAGTAAACCACAATCTGTTTCTTTGTAGATAAGCAGGACTCTGGAACTTATTCAGCTCTACTACAACAGCAGAAACTGGACTTCCCAAATTCAAGTTCTCCAGTATGAGAAGGATCATTTGTATTTTGTACCCTCAACTAAAATAAAAGAAAAGAAGAAAAGAAGAAAAGAAGGGAAAGTTAATAGCAGCCAATTAATCAATCATCTGCTTTGCTGTGTGACATTCCTAACTGATCCGATTATTCAGACTCGTCGATCTCCGAGAGGATAAAAATTCGACGAGCCTCTCTGTCCTCTGCTTTGTTTCCTCCTCTATACAAACACGATTATACTTAGCATCACCACTGTCAACAAAATCGCAAAACTTCCAGCTCCTGCTGTCCTCTCTCCGATACTCAAAATCTGTACCGGAAAAAGGCATCCCCCTTGCGACGCATTTTCTGTCGTGATCTTCGCCAAGCCACCAAAATCACATGCCCGAACATCCTGATCCATCATCTGAAAATACATGTTGAATGCATATGATATATTCTCTTTCTTGCTCAGCTGATTGCACGACGACCCGTACCCCAACGGCGTGCAATCTGCGTTCGAGCATGCGTAGTTTACGCTAGCTGGCACATTCTTATACTTATCATTTGCATCCTCATTCAAAACACACCATTGTGATGGTAAGTACTTCACCCCAGCTGCGCCGGCTAAGTTTTTGTCGCGCCCCTCCCCCGTTAAGTCCATCGGAAACTTTGGCTTTCCGTCGTAAGTGAAGATCCCCCAGTGCCGCTCGAAATTCCCCGGTTGCACGCTTTTCTGGTTTTCATCAATCAAACCAAATATATAAACTTCCATGTATCCGGGCCTCAGCGGCGTACCTTTCTTTTTCGCGATCTTCTTCAACAATCCGTCGTAGAATTTCTTAGCTAACTTAACATTCGCGTTCTTATCGCCGTCGGTCGGCCACCCGACCTCCCCTACAATGACTTTCAAATTCGGCACGTTGGCTTTTCTCAACGACCATATCAGGGTATCGAAGTTGGCATCGAACACGTTGGTGTATTTGACTCTGTTGTCGTAAACCGGCTTGGCCCCTCCGTCGAAGAATGCGAATTCCACCGGAAAGTTGGGGTTTTGATATAGGCTGATGAAAGGGTAGATGTTGACGGCAAAGGGAGCGCCGCTGGAGTTGAGGAAGCGGACGATGTCGACCATGAGGGGGCGGATGTCGCTCCGGAAGTTTCCGGAAGACGGGACAGGGTCGTCGGCTGGGGAGTTGTAGACATCGGCGTTGAGGGGGACGGTCGCTTTGATTCGGCGGCCGACGCCGGCCTCGTCGAGTGCTCTCTGAATGTTCTTGAGGGCAGGGAATATCGAGTTGGTGAAGCTTCCGTTGTAGCTCTTTAGCAATGGCTCATTTCCAACAGCAACATATCTGATGATCAACAAAAGGAAGTTTTTTTTTTTTATATTTCAATTGAAACCACTTGGGCAATTGATCAAACAGGCAGTGTCATTACTGAGATTACAAAATCTAAAACAAATAAATGCAAATTTTGAAGAAGATCGGAACAGGGGATGGATATGGAACAGTACTTGATGTCGACGCCGCCTTCGTGGTCGTACTTGGACACATTGTGCTTGACCCACTGCCGGGCGTGGTTGTAGCTGCCGGCGACGCGGGCGAGCTGGTTGTTGGGGATGGCGAGCATGGCCTCGACGGCGGACCCTGCGAGGGCACCCATCGTCCAGGGGTCGGCGTCGAACAGCTTCACCTTCGCGATGCTGTTGGAGCGCAGCATCGCCACCACCGTAGCCGGGTGCATTGGGTGCGACATCATCGTGCCCCAATTCACGCCGACGCCGCCGCCGCCGCTGCCGCTGCCCCTGGCGTAGGATGAGACTAGTGCAATGTAGGTGGCGACCCATGCCGCGATCAAGGCACGCGCCATGGTCGGAGCTCTTGGATAGAGAGAGAGAGAGAGAGAGAGAGAGAGAGAGAGAGAGAGAGAGAGAGAGAGAGAGGAGTGGATGGTGGGAGAGTGTAGAGCTGTGAGTGAAGGTTCGTTAATTTCGGAGGTAAGGGAAGTGAGCCTCAAAAGAAGCGGGAACTAAGACCAGGGGATCAAGATTCAAAAGAGAGACATTTTTATTTTTTTTTAAAAAAAAGGAAAGGAAAAAGTGTTAATTTTGTGAATTCATTGAATAATAAGTGATTTTTTCTATAATGTTAGAATAAAAAAAAGAAGAAAAAAATAAGTTGCTCGGAGAATTATTTTATATTCGAAAGAAAAAATGTTATGATTTTGAGGTGCTTTGTTTTTCATATTTTTCTCTCCGTTTATCCTCTTTCTCTTTTAAGCATTTATTTCTCTCTTCTTATTTTCTTCTCTTCTCTTCATAGAAACTGAGAATTCATTTGAAAATTCAAGTAAAATATAAGATGAGAGAGAGGACAAAGTAAGTAATAATTTTTTCTACTTCATTTATTGCAAAATCATCTCATTTAACAAACCCAAGAGTAGTAAATTATTCAAAGCCCATTAAAGTCCATATTAAGCTCACCTATTTTAGAAATAGGCCCATTGGGCTTTGATTACAATGTCACTGTTTTTGAACATGACCCACCATGCTGTAAGCAAATGATATATATATATATATATATATATATATATATATATATATATATATATATATATATATATATATATATATATTGGATGAATCAACTCCAAATATATCAAATAAAAAAATATATTTATATAAAATTTAATTTTTCATATATATTCCTTCAAAAGCACTAAGTGTTTCATATATATTTTTCTAGTTTGCTACCATTAGTTTATTGTTTATTTTTTAATTGAATATAAATAAAATGTTAATTTTATTTTTACTCCTTTAAAAATTTTAACTTATTCAGTATAATATTTAAAAGAGTAAAAAGATAAATTTATATCACTCACTAATCAAAATTAAATATCTAATTTATGATTAACTATATTTATTTAATGAATATTAACGTAAAGATATTATATATATATATATATATATATATATATATATATATATATATATATATATATATATATATATATATATATATATATAAAAGTTGTATATAAATATATCTATTATTTGATATATTTATATATTAATTTTTACAAACATACAAAGTTATTTACCATTATAATTTTATTATTATTATTATTATTTTCTGTTTATCGTAAAATATATATGTCACGTTTTTGCAGCTCTTGGTTCGAATGGACAACTTTATAATGGGAGGACTTAGATGATAGAATTTATTAAACTTTTTAAGGGAAAAAAAAAGAAGAAGAAGAAGAAGAAGAAGAAGAAGAAGAAAAGTGCAGTGGTGGGAATCTCTCATTTCTCTGTCTTTGTCGAGGAGAACGGCTCCCACAAGAAACTCCATAAGAGAACCAAAATCAAAGAGACCCCATTGATTTCATATACAAATATTGTATAATTGCATGCCCATTGATATTATCTTGTGATGTAACTAGTAAAGGTACCTTTACCAATAAAATCCAATTTTCACTGTAAACGCTTTGTTTGGTTCCCCCCATTTGCATATTCTTTCAATTGATTTTGATAAGTATTATTTATTTTATAAAACATAAATTCGAATTCTCATTTCACTTTAAAATAAAAATTAATCCAATTTATTTATCGTCCAGTTCAATATTGAATATTGAGTTAACTAAATTTTTTAAAATTCTCTTTTACGAATTTCTTCTCTTTTTTTTTTTTTTCAGCTTTTAAGTGTTCCAATCATCGTTCTGATTTTAATTTCAATAATAAATCAAATATTTTTGAATAATTTATTCTTTTTTATTTTATTTTAATATAATTTAATTTTATTTCTTAGTTAGGAAAACTCCAAAAATTTCATATTTAATTCAGTAAAATTTATATATATAATTTGATTTATTAGTTTCATTAAAATCTGACATTCAAATATTCAACATCAAAATTATTGTAGTACTCTACTATAGCATGCTATTTTCAAAAACCAAAAAAAAATAATAATAATTACGACCCCACACATTCTACTTTTTGGTGCCTCTGAGATACATTACATTACAAACAGCTAAATCATCATTTTCCCCACCAAAGAGAGAGAGAGAGATAATGGAGAAAGGGTAGGGGAAGTGGAGCAGCAGCAGCAGCAACAGAAATATAATATATAATATAATAATAATAATATGCCGGTGCCAGGTGTAAAATTTCTGGGCCTGTTCTGCTCCTCCCTCTTTCTGAACGTGTTCTTCTTCTCCTACCACTTTCTGTCCACCCCGCCGCTGCCGTGGCGGTCATGGGGAGGGCTCACCTGGACCAGAAGGGCAGCCGAAGAGGCCGAGGCCGTCGCCGCGATCCCATGCTCGGGCCACGGCCGCGCCTACATCGATGGAATTATCGCCCACGGCCGCCCCGTCTGCGAGTGCAACGCCTGCTACGCCGGAGCCGACTGCTCGTCGTTGAAACACAACTGCTCCGCCGACGCCGACAGGTGATCCCTTTCCTCAGATTCCTTCCTCAGTCTAATTAATAACTGTCTTATTGCGGCTCTAAAATTCATGCTGCACTCCCAAGTTTTTTTAGTCTGCTTTTTTTTTCTGGGATCTATGCATATCTGGACAAATAAGTTCAATTCTGGTGGGGCTGCATCTGAATCATCTTGATGCTGATGTGCTCCAGAATCAATCATTCAATCAATGCCTTGTGATCCTTGCTTGCAGAATATGGCATGGCCCACAGTTCCCTCCAATTCAATTCGAATTTGTATTCATCGTTTAGCTCATCATCGTCTGCAGCGGAGACCCAACGTTCTTGGAGCCCTACTGGATGCGGCACTCCGCCAAGAGCGCCGTCGTCGTGTCGGGATGGCACCGCATGAGCTACCACACCACCAATGGCTTGATCTCCGTCGAGCTCGAGCGCCGCATCCGCGCTCTCCACCGTGCCGTCGGAAATGCTGTCGAAGAGGACAAATTCGTCGTCTTCGGGTCCGGGTCCACCCAGCTGATCAACGCCCTCGTCTACGCGCTCTCCTCCTACAACTCCACCTCCCCTGCTAACGTCGTCGCCACCGCTCCCTACTACGGGGTTAGGATGCATATATTTATAAATAATAATAATCGAATTTAATGAATTTATCCGTCAATATCAAAAAGATATTTGCTATCAACCCCCCAAAAAAAATTCAATTAGCAACAGATAATTCTAGTAGTAATTGGGCAACGATATTTTGTGTAGGTTTCATTATTAGCTGCTAAACTTATTGCAAGATTACGATTAAGGCACCCTTAGTGTTGTTGCGTAGACGTGCAAGTTCATATACTAACACAGCATTGATTAACTTAGAATTGAAGTACATATCGAGACAGGAAACTATCAAGTTAGACACATACATCTCCCCCTAGAATAGCACTACTCATCCATGTCAAATGAGAATAACAACAAAAGAATAACGCTACTTATTCTGGTATAATGCAGTTGTACAGAGTACAAACCAATCTCTTCGACGGTAGGGAGTACGAGTGGAAGGGGATTACCTCAAAATGGATGAACTCATCGGTGGTGTCGACGACAAACTTCATCGAGTTTGTGACCTCGCCGAACAATCCTGATGGGCTACTGCAGAAATCAGTTCTTGGGGGCCAATCGGTGATCTACGATCACGCGTACTATTGGCCTCATTTCTCGGCAATCCCGGCCCCTGCTGATGAAGATGTCATGCTCTTCTCTGGCTCCAAAACATCTGGCCATGCTAGCAGTAGGTTTGGGTACGTATTCTGTTTACTTTTTGTTAGCAACGAGCACACAAACCCAACAGGATCAATTGGCGATCACGACAAAGAAGTAAATCCAAAATGCACGACAAGAAAAATAACACACAGATTTACGTGGAAAATCCTTTGCAGGGAAAAAACCACGGGCGAAAGAGGAGAGATTTCACTATGTGAAAAGAGGGAATACAAGAGTTCTGTTCTTCGTACAATCGCTCGATCTCTCTAGGGCAAACAAAAGGGAAATATTAGGTTTTTTTTTTTCTTTAGCGGATCGGATCCGTACCGCGGGCCGAGCCCTTCGCTTCCACCACTGACATCCACAAAATTTTGAAGTCGCACCGCGAAGCTGTCGGCGAACCTGAATCATAATATCGAAGCGATTCTATTTTTGAGTCACAACTAACACTTTTAGTAATCAACTATAATAAATAGTTGACCCAACATAAATTAGATTGTCAAAAAAGGCATCAATCCTTGGAAACTCTACTTGAAAACAACAAAACAAAACAAAACAAAACAAAACAAATGTTGCTGATAAATTTCTGTTTTTAGTTGCTGAACAAACACCACACATGTATAGAATGCAAACACTCAACCATCTATCTACTGGGGCATTTGATGGCATAGAATTTAAAGTCTAGGGAACCAGAAAGTACCAAATATTACGGGCCCTGATGCAATTTACCAGGTTTTTTTTTAATTAAGTTCTTTTTTCTACTAATTTAAAGCTCTTTAGAACACTAGCAACTTAGTCTAATTCCTTTTTATGAAGGTGGGTGCTTATAAAGGATGAGAAAGTATACGAGAAAGTCGCGAAATACATGGACACTAATACAATCGGAGTCTCGCGAGATACCCAGTTAAGAGTTCTGAAGCTCATCAAGGTGATCTTAGCTGAGATGAGAGGAGGAGGTGGCATATTTGAGTTCGGGCACAAAGCACTGAAGAATCGATGGCGCAAATTGAATGAGGTCGTCTCCCGGTCCAATCGCTTCTCCCTCCAACAAATCGATCCTCAGTACTGCACCTACTTTCAGAAGATGAGAGACCCTTCTCCAGGTGAACTTAATTCTACATGAAAAGAAAAAGAAAATCACCCTTTCTACTACTTTTTAGTACCCTTTTCTTTGTTTGAGCTTCTGCAAAATTTTCATTGTCTCCCCAACAATTTCCTATTATACCCAAAAATAGGACTTAGATTAAAAGAGCTACTCATTTTAACTTTTTACAAAGTTGAACACTTATTTTTGAAACAAAAAAAAAAAAAACCGCTTAGCTTCTGTATTTCGAGTATAGAAGCTATTTCAGAAGTCATTCTAAACATGCACTTAAAATGAATCGACGATTAGATATACCGCGTTTCTGCTCAATGATGCTGACTAACATTTTTGGCGGCAGCTTATGCTTGGATAAAGTGTGAATTCGAGGAGGATGAAGATTGTGCTAAAGTTCTCGAGGAAGCAGGAATAATTTCTAGAGGTGGAACAATATTCGAAGCCAGCAGTCGATACACTCGGTTAAGCCTAATCAAGACACAGGACGACTTTGATTTGCTTTTGCAAAAGATGGTTGCTCTCGTCTCTGAAGAGGTTGTCAGTTCCATTTGAATGATGTGAATCTACTACACGATCTGTGTGTACAAATATTTTACGATTGGCAGTGATCAACGATATGTTGATTATGTAATAAAAATATACATAAAATAAAAAAGAGGAGGAAACTAAAGAAGACACTATCTAAGACTTGTGTATACGTAGTAGCCTCCTAGAAATGCATGCACGCTCATTCATCAATGAGCTATGTAGATACTATTTGTATCATAAGTTCTTGAATCTTAGAATGCCACACTCATCAATCGATGAGCGTCATAAGTATTGTTTGTGTGAAACAATATTTGTACCTAATTAAATTGAGCTCGTGGTTGGTTAATGATTGTAATATATGGTGTATGTTTTTCCCATTCACAAGTTCAATGTTGTAGTAGTAGATGTTGATTGCTATAGAGATTCCAGGGTGAGAGCAGGTTTTTCCATTCAGGAGACAACCTGGATTCAATATCTGAGGTATATCTCGCAGAAAACGAGGCTTCTGATGGCAGTAAAATCCTACATCTAGTGGTAAATTCATAATACCATTTGCAGAACACGCATGGTGCCAATTTGATCCAAAAATGTCTAGGAAACGGGTTCAATTCACAGAAACTGAGAATTCATTTGAAAATTCAAGTGATATTGTCAGTGTTAGATATGTCTCGAATTCTAGAACCGAAAGGTTTTCTAACCCTATTCTGTTTAGCTTATCCAATTAAGATAAGCTTGGATTATGCCTAATCTTATTAAGAATATTCCTAATCTTAGTGGATTTGTATTCCTAATTGTATTAGAATTTAGCCATTATTATGAATATATCATTATTCCATTTATTTAGTGCGGGAGAGGCATATTTTGTACACCACTTTGATTATAATGGAAGTCTCCGTTCCGTCTTCGCCCGTGGATGTAGGCCAGTGGCCGAACCACGTAAATATTGTGTGCTTTATTTTTCTTCTCTCTTTCTCGATTCTATTTTTGGTATTTTTGTGCCCAACGAATTAGATCTTTTCTGCTTTTGTTATAACAAACTGGTATCAGAGACTGATTGTTCGTTTGGGTATTTAAGACGTCGACGAAATTTGAGATCGAGAAGTTTGATCGCTCCAGCAGTTTCGCTTTACGGCAAGTTGTCGTTTTGATGCAGCAGAAGTTGCAAAAAGCGTATCTGGAGAATGAGAAGATTAGCACTTCAGAGAACCCCACGATTTTGCTCATTAAGTCAGGCGACCAAATTCCAGAATTCCCGTATATTTGGTTTGCATGTGCCGCAGCACTTTCAGGAGCTTTTAGGGTTTTGGTGGAGAAGACAGAGAATTCAAGCCAAGGTGGAGATTGTTAGATATGTCTCGAATTCTAGAATCGAAAGGTTTTCTAACCCTATTCTGTTTAGCTTATCCAATTAAGATAAGCTTGGATTATGCCTAATCTTATCAAGAATATTCCTAATCTTAGTGGATTTGTATTCTTAATTGTGTTAGGATTTAGCAACTATTATAAATATACCATTATTCCATTTATTTGGTGCGGCGGATAAGAAGGAGTATGGTGTATTTTGGGATTAGGGTTTTGTGAGAGAGGCATATTTTGTACACCACTTTGATTATAATGGGAGTCTCCGCTCCGTCTTCGCCCGTGGACGTAGGCCAGTGGCCGAACCACGTAAATATTATGTGCTTTATTTTTCTTCTCTCTTTCTCGATTCTCTTTTTGGTATTTTCGTGCCCAACGAATTAGATCTTTTTGGCTTTTGTTATAACAGTCAGCTGTCGACGATTGAAATATAAAATGAGATAGAAGTATATAGTCTCTATTTGTTTTTTTTGCAAGATTGATTGTTAGATGTGACTCGAAATCAGAATCGCTTCGATTTTGGGTTTCTGGTTCGCTGATGGTTTCGCGGTGCGACAACAAATTTGGTAAAATTTTTTGAGAAAGGAAAATGGATATCCGCGGTGGAAGCGGAGGGTTTGGGTACGGATCCGATCCGATCCGCTAAGAAAAAAAACCCTAATTTTTTCTTTTGTTTGCCCTAGAGAGATCGAGTGATTGTACAGAATAGAACTCTTGTATTCCCTCTTTTCTACATAGTGAAATCTCTCCTCTTTCGCCCGTGATTTTTTCCCTGCAAAGGGTTTTCCACATAAATCTGTGTGTTAATTCTCTGTCGTGCAATTTTGGTTTTACTTCTCTGTCGTGATCGCCAATTGATTTTGTTTAGTTTGTGCGCTCGTTGCTAACAAACTGGTATCAGAGCCCTGTTCATCGATTAGCGTTTTTTTCTAATCAATGGCGTCCATAAAGTATGATCTCCCATTGCTCGATCATAGCACAAGGTTTACGTTATGGCAAGTGAAGATGCACGCAATTCTGGCTTAGATGGATCTAGAGGATGCGCTGCTCGGGATGGAAAAGATGCCTGCATCCCTCAGTATGGCGGAAAAGGAGAAGATGAATCGGAAGGCTCTTACGCAGATCCAACTGCATCTTTCGAACGAGATCTTACAGCATGTCATTAAGGAGAAATCTGCTGCGAGCTTGTGCCTGAAATTGGAGTCATTGTGTATGACGAAAAGTCTTACCAACAAACTCCATCAGAAGCAGAAGTTATACTCTCATCGTCTGATTCAAGGTAAGAGTATAAAATCTCATCTCGATGACTTTAAAGAAATCGTTACGGATCTGGAAATGCTGGAAGTAAAATATGATGATGAAGATCTAGCATTATTACTGTTATGTTCTCTACCATCTTCCTATACAAATTTTAGAGATACTATGCTTTATGGACGTGATACCATATCTTTGGAAGACGTCTCAACTGCCCTACTCTCGAAAGAGAGGATCGATAAGAAGATGAGTGGTACCACTGAAAGTCAGGCAGAAGGTCTGTTCACAAGAGGAAGATCCAAGCAGAGAAGTTTCGAAGACAGTAAAGGGAAGGCTAGGTCGAAATCCAGGCACAGAAATTTGATGTGCAATTACTGTAAGAAGAAGGGCCACATTAAAGCGGACTGTTTCAAGTTGAAAAGAAATGAACAGACCGAAGGAAGAGGTGATCAAAGGGGAAGAGAAGGTTCAAAATCTGCTGAAGCCAGTGTAGCAGAAGACTATAGCAGCGAGGGGAATGTGCTGCTGGTCTGCGATGATCAATCCAGAGCCAGCAGAGAGTGGATTCTTGATTCAGCATGCTCGTTCCATATGTGTCCCAACAGGGACTGGTTCTCCACTTTTGAAGCTGTGAATGGTGGGGTTGTTTTGATGGGCAACGATGCATCCTGCAAAGTTGTCGGACAAGGAACGGTAAATATCAAGATGTTTGATGGCATTATGAGAACGCTTACTGATGTCAGGTACGTTCCACAATTGAAGAGAAATTTAATTTCTTTGAGTACCCTCGACTCTAAAGGATATAAATACACTGGTGGAGATGGAGTTCTAAAGATTTCGAAAGGAGCCATTATAGTGATGAAAGGATGAAGGCAGGAAGGAAAACTTTATGTGTTGCAAGGTTCAACTGTGACAGGTGGAGCTGCAGTATCCTCTTCATCTATGTCAGATTCAGATGTCACAAAGTTGTGGCATATGAGGCTAGGACATATGAGTGAAAAATGATTGACATTGCTGAGTAAGAGAGGACTTCTTTGTGGCCAAAGTACAGGAAGTCTGGACTTCTGCAAACACTGCGTATTTGGGAAGCAGAAAAGGGTTAGCTTCAGCAAAGCAGTCCACAGAACAAAAGGAACACTTGACTACATACATTCAGATCTTTGGGGGCCAGCATCGGTTCCCTCTAAAGGTGGTGCAAAGTACATGCTGACCTTCATCGATGATTATTTAACGAAGGTTTGGACATTCTTTCTGTCGCACAAGAATGATGTATTCAAGACCTTCAAGCAGTGGAAGATCTTGATTGAGAAGCAGACAGGAAAGCAAATTAAGCGCCTTCGCACAGACAATGGACTCGAATTTTGTTCAGGAGAGTTAAATGAGTTCTGCAAAAATGAAGGAATCGAGAGACATCGTACAGTTCCCTATACGCCGCAGCAAAACGGCGTAACAGAACGTATGAACAGAACACTCATCGAGAAGACAAGATGTTTGCTTTCGAATGCAGGATTTGGTCAGGAATTTTGGGCAGAGGCAGCTTCTACGGCTTGCTACTTGGTGAATAGGTCTCCGTCGACTTCCATTGATCTCAAAACTCCAGAAGAGGTATGGTCTGGTCACCCTCCAAATTATTCTGATTTGAGAGTATTCGGTTGTCCAGTTTATGCACATGTGAGTCAAGGAAAGCTAAAACCTAGGTCGAAAGAATGCAAATTCTTGGGCTATGCTTCTGGTACAAAGGGTTTTAGGTTGTGGTGTCTTGAGGATAAGAAAATTATAATCAGTAGAGATGTTAAGTTTAACGAGAATGATATGTTTCGCCGAAAGGAGGAGTCGCATGTTCCTTGTGATACAGGTGCAGATGCAACAAAGAAATTTGTCGAGTTGGAGTATCAAACAAACTCTAAAGTTCAGATCACTCCGGCATCAGGTATCACTTCAGGCGATTCTGTTCCTGCGGAGCCTCAGGCACCACCACAGACAGACACACACTCTATAGCTAGAGATCGACCGAGGAGGCAGATCAGACCACCGCAGAGATATGAAGACACGGATCTGGTGGCCTATGCTTTTGTGACTGCACAAGAAACAGATGCACTTGAGGAGCCATCTACTTACACAGAGGCAATCTCATGTAATGATTCCGCTAAGTAGATGCTCGCTATGGAGGAAGAGATGGAATCTCTTCATAAGAATCAGACTTGGAATTTAGTGAAGCTTCCTAAAGGAAAGAGAGCTGTTCGATGTAAATGGGTGTTCAAGAAGAAAGAAGGCACACAGAAAAATGAGAGTATCAGATACAAGGCTCGATTGGTGGCAAAAAGGATACAGTCAAATTCCAGGTGTCGACTTCAATGATGTCTTCTCACCAGTGGTGAAGCATACATCCATTAGAGTTTTGCTCGGTTTGGTTGCCATGGATGATCTAGAACTTGAGCAGCTAGATGTGAAGACAGCTTTTCTACATGGCGAATTAGAGGAAGAGATCTATATGCAACAGCCCGAGGGATTCACAGTTGAGGGAAAAGAAAATTATGTGTGCAGATTAAAGAAATCGCTTTATGGGTTAAAGCAATCTCCAAGGCAATGGTATAAGAGGTTTGATTCTTTTATGATTAGCCATGCTTTTCATAGAAGCAATTTTGATAGTTGTGTCTATATAAAGAAACAAATTGATGGTTCTTTCATTTATCTTCTACTCTACGTGGATGATATGTTAATTGCTGCTAAGAACATGGCTAACATTGATGAGCTTAAAGATCAGTTGAAATCTGAATTTGATGTTAAGGATTTAGGTGCAGCGAAGAAAATACTTGGTATGGAGATAAAACGGAACAGAAGTGCAAAGAAACTACAGTTGTCTCAGAAGGCATACATCCAGCGTGTTTTGGAACGGTTCTGCTTAAAGGATGCCAAGCCAGTAAGTACCCCCTTCGCTACACATTTTAAACTTTCAACTGATTTAGCGCCAAAAACAGATGGTGATAAAGCATACATGGAACGAGTCCCTTATGCCAGTGCAGTCGGAAGCATTATGTATGCTATGGTCTGTACGAGACCAGACCTTGCGCATGCTGTTAGTGTGGTAAGCAGATACATGGCAAATCCAGGAAAACAACATTGGCAAGCTGTGAAATGGATTTTGAGGTATTTGCGAGGTACTACGGATGCATGTTTGGAATTTGGAAAGTCTGAAGCAAGCCTAACCGGTTTTGTAGATTCTGATTATGCAGGAGATCTTGATAAGAGAAGATCACTTACCGGTTACGTTTTCTCACTTGGTGGATGTGCAGTTAGTTGGCGAGCTTGCTTACAACCCACGGTTGCATTATCCACGACAGAGGCTGAATACATGGCAATTACAGAGGCTGTGAAGGAAGGCATATGGTTGAGAGGCTTATTCAATGAATTAAGCATAAGTATGGAAAAAGTTACAGTATTTTGTGACAGTCAAAGTGCTATTTATCTGACAAAGGACCAAATGTTCCATGAGAGAACAAAGCATATTGACATCAAGTATCACTTTGTTCGCGAAGTTCTTGCTCAAGGGAATATTGCGGTGAAGAAGATTAGCACATTGGAGAATCCAGCTGATATGTTGACAAAGCCTCTTCCGTATGTCAAGTTCAAACACTGCTTGGACTTGATTAGCATTGCTTGCTGATTGGAGTGCCCTTAGGGGCTTGTGGAGAAGGTGGAGAGTTATCACTGATGTTTTATTTAAAGAAAATTTCGAGTCAAGGTGGAGATTTGTTAGATGTGACTCGAAATCAGAATCGCTTCGATTTTGGGTTTCTGGTTCGCCGATGGTTTCGCGGTGCGACAACAAATTTGGTAAAATTTTTTGAGAAAGGAAAATGGATATCCGCGGTGGAAGCGGAGGGTTTGGGTACGGATCCGATCCGATCCGCTAAGAAAAAAAACCCTAATTTTTCTTTTTGTTTGCCCTAGAGAGATCGAGTAATTGTACAGAATAGAACTCTTGTATTCCCTCTTTTCTACATAGTGAAATCTCTCCTCTTTCGCCCGTGGTTTTTTCCCTGCAAAGGGTTTTCCACGTAAATCTGTGTGTTAATTCTCTGTCGTGCAATTTTGGTTTTACTTCTCTGTCGTGATCGCCAATTGATTTTGTTTAGTTTGTGCGCTCGTTGCTAACATTGATATAGCCTCCATTTATCCATGGGAGCTCATTTAACAAGCCTAGGAGTAGTGGATTATTCAAAGCCCATTAAAGTCCATATTAGGCTAACCAAGTTTAGAAATAGGCCCATTGGGCTTTGACAACAGTATCACTGTTTTTGAACATGTAGACCCAGAGTATTAACCGCAGGTTATTATTTTTTAATTCGGTTTTATCATTTCTTGTAGCTCTTGTTTGGTATATGAACAACTTGCAAAGGGATTCAGATGATTATGGTATAGTTGGAAAAAAAAAAAAAAAAAGGGGTAAATGAGTAATCAGTGGGAATCTCTCCTTTCTCTAACTTGTTAGGGAGTACGGTTCAAACAAGAAACTCAGTGAAAGTTTTAAAAAATCAAAAATGATCCCATGGATTCCACAATTGCATGTCCATTGAAGTTATCATGTGATGTAACTAGAAAGTGACCTCCAATAATATCAGATTTATTCTGTACCTATTATTTGCTTGGAAAACTACAAAACATCTATGCACACAAGTGGTAAAAAAATTAATATTTAATATTTGAAATCTTAAGTTGGAAGGTTAAGGTGTTTCATAATTTTTAACTAAATTTATTTTTATAAAAATAATCAATGCTATTTTTTTTTTTTTTAAAAAAAAAACTTCAAAACCATCTAAATTCAGTATGCTTCTGTAACATAATATTTTGTTACTGGATTAATTTTTTATGATATAATATTAGTAGTTTATATTATTATAATAATTTGATGCAGTTGCAAAAATTGAATCCGAAAGAAAGATGCAGATTAGTTGCATGGACTACTCTAAATGATATGAATTTAATTACCACATGAATTTAGATGAATGGGTTGACAATGTCTAATATATATCTTGAAAAATGCTTAGAATTAAACTTAGAAAAGGGTCGAAAAGTTGATTGGTGGAGAAAGTACGTAGGACATATTAGAAACAAAATTCAATTAGGACACTACATTTTACGACAATATCTTTCCCACACCCTAGCTATAAATATAATTGCATGGTTCCATCCTTTACATATATTCACCACCATTTTCACCTCATTAATTTATTTCCCCCCCCCCTCGCCCTCCCCACAAAGAAAAAAAAAAAAGAGAGAAAATGGAGAGAGGGGAGAGGAGCGGCAGGAATAATAATAATAATAATAATATCCCGGGTGTAAAATTGCTCCTCCTGTTTTGCTCCTCCTTGTTTTTCAACGTGTTCTTTTTCTGCTACCACTTCCTCTCCGCCACTCCGCCACCGCCGCCGTTGCTTCCCTGGACTCGGGTCCGGCTCCGGCTCAGCTGGACCCGCGCGGCAGCGGCCGAGGCCGAGGCCGTCGCCGCGCTCGCGTGCTCGGGCCACGGCCGCGCCTTCCTCGACGGAATTGTTGTCGAAGGCTTCCCCACGTGCGAGTGCAACACCTGCTACGCCGGACCCGACTGTGCCGACCTCATCCCCGATTGCGCCGCCGACGCTGACAGGTGAGCCGGGCCTGCCGCGAGATCCCTGACAAAAAAAAAAAAAATTTGCATGAAATGTCTGTCCACTAAAAAAACGTAGCTTCCGCCGTTACTAACCCAAGTGACAAAAAATTTTATGATTTGATATTTGATGTTGTAAATTTAAAATTTAATTATTTCATATTTCTAACTAAAGAAATATCTAAAAAATAATAATTGTGCTTTATACATGTGATAAATGTAAACCATTTTGTTTCTCTTTTTCTTATTTTGAGTGTGCTTAGCTGATTAAATTAGATACTCATTTTATTTAATTTGTTGAAAATTTTACTATTTTTTTCATAAAAATTCGTTATTTTTAGAAAATGTTGCTAAAAGAATCAATAGTTAATATACCTCGTATGATTAATATTGGATTTAATAACTTCTCTACTAATTACCATCTTAATTTATTACGTGCCAATAACCTCACGTCTGGTGCAATTAGGAGTGTTTTATGCAAGATGGTCAATTACTTAATCATAACATCCAAATTTTCTTATTTGTTTTGATTTGTTTATCACTCCTTGCCATGTAATATTATTTTTTTTGTTGATTAAACTTTACAACTTTAGTTTTATCTAGAAAAGCTTTATTCTTTTTTCTTTTCTTTTTTTAGAGTTCAAAAAAGAATATTGATAATACTAATATAAGAGCACCCTCATATGAGCCTCAAACACTGCATGGCCTTCACCCAATCCTTCTATATTCATATATATTCATACTTTAATAATTAATGGTCTATCACTAGAAATTAGTCTAAATCACGACTTCGCAATAATTACAAAAGTTTAAGGAGACGAGTATAAGGAGTGGAGTACACGGCAGTGCGAGGAAGACAAAATTTTAATAGCTTTGAATCTCATAACAAAGAGTATTTTACCTAATTACACAATAATTTATTTTAAACAAATAAAAGTAGGACTAAGTATTATCTTTAGATGATACTAGTTAGCTAGAAAAGTTCACTTCCAAGTTTCCAATATAAACTAAGGAATATTCACACGAAAGTAGAAAAATATATCACGTGTGTGTTTATGTGCAAGTATTATAAAAATTCTCGCAAGATTGGGTTGCTTTTTTGTCTTGTATAATTTTCTGGGACGTAAGCATATATACGCGGACAAAACCTTCAATGCGACAACTGGGAGTACATTCCACATCTGATGCAGATGTGCTCCCCACTACACACAGAATCAATCAATGATTTTGGGGCCTTTAATTTGCAAAAGATACCATGGCCCCCATAATTACCCTCCAGTTTCATAGCCCGTCTTTTGATTCCTCATCTGCAGTGGAGACCCACTGTTCTTGGAGCCCTACTGGCGACAGCACGCTGCCGGAAGCGCCATCGTCGTGTCGGGATGGCACCGCATGAGCTACAGCACCACCAACGGCTTCATCTCTGTCGAGCTGGAGCGCCACATCCGCGCCCTCCATCGCGCGGTTGGAAATGCTGCCGAGCACGACAAGTTCATCGTCTTCGGTTCGGGATCCACCCAGCTGATCAACGCCCTTGTCTATGCGCTCTCCCCGGATGACGCCACCTCCCCCGCCAGCGTCGTTGCCACTGCTCCGTACTACGGGGTTAGCATGCATTTTTTTTTGATAGCGAACTGATCAAATTCATTTAATTTGCTCCAAATTAGTCAGTGCATAATAGATAGTTAGATTTAAGGCATTTATCTCCTAATATCAAAAAGAGATATGTTAACAGCATAATTCTGAAAATAGGCAATGATTATTCAATATCTATAAAAATGTTACACATAATATTATAGAGATAATTCTAACTGATAATATTTAGGCTACAACTTAAGCCACCAAACTTGCAGTTTGTTGCAATTTGTTTCAATCAGCTGCATGCAGTTTTGTTGTTATGTTCATACATGCACGTTCATATATATAATAACACAACATTTTTCAACTTTGTCTTGAACTATATGAGACAATGACTATCATCTTAGACACAAACATCTCGCCCAAAGACTGAAGATTTGCTTCATCCCAAATGAGAACAACAAAATGATAACACTACTTATCGTACAATGCAGTTGTACAAATTACAAACCAATCTCTTTGACGGTAGAGAGTACGAGTGGAAGGGGATTACCTCAAAATGGATTAACTCGTCGGTGGTGTCGACGGCAAAATTCATCGAGTTCGTGACCTCGCCAAACAATCCTGATGGGCTACTGCAGAAATCAGTTCTCGGGGGCCAATCGGTGATCTACGATCACGCTTACTATTGGCCTCATTTCTCGGCGATCCCGGCCCCTGCTGACGAAGATGTCATGCTCTTCTCTGGCTCCAAAACATCAGGCCATGCTAGCAGTAGATTTGGGTATGTATTCCGTATACTTTTAATTATTAACTGTAATACGTAAATACATTGCCAAAAAGACATTAATCTTTGGGAACTCCTCTTAGGAAAAAAGAAAAAAAAAAAAAAAAACAAAAAAATGTGGCTCATAAATTTTTGTTTTTAATTTCTGCACAAACACTATAGAATAGATGTATAGAACGTGAACAATCCACCGTATATATACTCAGGAATCTAATGACATAGAATATAAGTGTAGGAAACCAAAAAAGGTACCAATTTACCAGTTTTTTTTTAAACTAAATTATTTTCTAACTATTTCAGGCTCTTAAAAACCTAGTAACTAGTCTAATTCCTATTTATGAAGGTGGGCGCTCATAAAGGATCAGAAAGTATACGAGAAAGTTGTGCGATACATGCAGGTGAATACAATGGGAGTCTCGCGAGATACTCAGTTAAGAGTTCTGAAGCTCATCAAGGTAATCTTAGCTGAGATTAAAGGAAAAGGAGATATCTTCGAGTTCGGGTACAAAACACTGGAGGATCGATGGCGCAAGTTGAACGAGGTCATCTCCTCGTCGAATCGCTTCTCCCTCCAACAAATCTCTCCTCAGTACTGTACCTACTTTCAGAAGACGAGGGACCCTTCTCCAGGTGAACTTGTATATTCCATCCTTACAACAAAAAAAACGGAAACAAAAAGAAAGAAAATCACCCTTTCTACGAGTCTTCAGTACCCTTCTATTGGTTTGAGCTTCTGCTGATTATCTAGAGTTTTTAGAAGAAGTTCTTGCATTCAACATTTTTATAATAATCTACCCCAACAATTTCCTCTTATACCCAGAAATAGGACTTAGATTAGAGCTACTCATCCTAGCTTTTCACCATAGTAAAAAAGCAGAAGATTGTTTTTTATAAAAAAAAGCTTAGCATCTGTGTTTCTAGTAAAGAAGCTATTTCAAAAGCCATTCTAAGCATGCATTAAAATGAATCTACTATTAGATATGCCACTTTTGTGCTCAATGAGGCTGACTGACACTTTTGGCGGCAGCTTATGCTTGGATAAAATGCAAATTCGAGGAGGATGAAGATTGTGCTAAAGTTCTCGAGGAAGCAGGAATAATTTCTAGAGGTGGACCAGTCTTCGAGGCCAGCAGTCGATACACTCGGTTAAGCCTAATCAAGACATGGGACGACTTCGATTTGCTTTTGCAAAAGATGGTTGCTCTCGTCTCTGAAGAGGGTGTCAGTTCCATTTGAATGATGTGAATCTACTACATGATCTGTGTGTACAAATATTTTACAATTGGCAGTGATCAACGATATGTTGATTATGCAAAAACAAAAGGAAGCTAAAGAAGACACAATCTAAGACTTGTGTAGTAGACTCCTAGAAATGCATGCTCATTCATCAATGGGTTATGTAGTTGTTTGTGTGAAACATTTTTACCTAATTAAATTGAGTTCGTGGTTGGTTAATGATTGTAAAATATCATGCATGTTTTTCCCATTCACAGGGAATATATACAGCCAACAGTAATCTCCTAAATAGAGAAGTTAAATGTTGTGGTAGTAGGATATATTGATTGCCATAGAGATTCCAGGGTGAGAGCTGGGGCCATAGAGATTCGAGCATCAGATTGATCAACACTCTCAAGTCTTAACAAGCTTTTGATGAACTTACCCAAATGGTCGAGTTGAATACTCCCTAAAAATCACTTGCTCCTTAAGGTCAAAGTCATGAAAAAGGATATTGTAGTCGATGAAGTCTCAATTCTTTGTTTCCAAGGCTTGCTAAAAGTTGGTACCAGGACTGATTTGAGCAACATTATCTCAAAATGGCCTTGCTACATGTAGTTAAACATTCACAATGACCGTTTACAACGGCATCATGAGGAGTGATTTAAATGGTGCACGGGATGGGAATGCAATCCACAGCAGGTTCAAGGAGAGGACAGGCTGCCTCGAATCCACCCCAGCCGAGCAAGTGGGGTGAGGTAGGGTCTTGCATGGTATTGTGGGTGGCAGTGATATGCCAGCTAAGAAAAACCAATCCTACCAAGTAAGAACTCCAATAGTCACCTACATGGCAGTTTCATGATGCTGAGGACTACTTAGTCTAATTTAGATAGTGAATTTAACCATACATTTAAGATTACAATGGAACAACAAGGTTCAGGGACCAAACTGTAACTTACGATCTCTGATACAATCACCCCGAAGTCTTTACACATCCATATCTCACTTTACCGCTTATCCAGATTGCACGAACACTCATTGACAGTAGATATACATACTTAATAGCTATTATCTGCCAACAGTAAATCCATATTATATCCAGACAAATTGGTTGGCATATATTTCAATAATTTCACAACATACTTGTGAGACCACTTGGATTGAGCATTAATATAAAATACAGGGCATCTAAGAAATCAACTCTGCCTTGAGTCTTTTGAAAATCAGCATGGCAAATAAGTTGATTCCTCATCTGACAAATTAACAACATAAGTACGAGATCCATAAGAAAGGTAGTGTATAAGCATTCATTATCTTTCTGCACAAATCATCAGAATATCAAATGTGATATGGCTAGAATAAAATACTCTCTCAACCAGGACAATGTATGTAGAAAAATTCAGAACATGACTAAATCCATGCTTTTGACCTCCATCGTATAATACTAACACCAAGAATCTTAAAGACCAATACTTAACCCATGTAATTTTCAAAGCTCAATTAGACAAAGCTAACTAACAAGGAAGACTAGCAAGGAAGCAATTCTCTCTTCACTACGAAGCACATTTCCCAAGTAATAAATTTAGTGGTTCAACATATCAATCTATTCAATGTGTTTGTACTGTAAGCAGCAAATTTAAACTACAACAGCAATAAGTTCCATGCTCAAATCTCTTCCAATAGCTTTACAAAAATAAAGAAAGAAAAACCTACTAGAGCAACAGGACTACTGCGTGTTTACGGACCTATGTCAAAGCTTATAACAAGGGTTGATCAAACCCTTCTTTAGACAGCTGGAAACTTAAAAATACAACTTGGATATATCTATGAAGGTATATCTCTCAAAAAGCCAGGCTTTTGATGACAGTAAAATCCTCCAATATGTTGAATCAGAAAATACCAGGCAAAAATGAAACATTTCGTGGTAAATTGATAATACCATTTCCAGAATACACATGGTGCCAATTGATCCAAACAGATCTAGCTTTCTAACAGTAAGATGAGCAACAAATCAAAAAGAAATTCTGATAGACGCACCATTCCTCCAGAATTTGAATGCTTAAAACGTGTGAAGCAGCATTACAGAGGCTAGATGACCCCAGTGGCAACAGTCTTTAAAACATGATTGACAATTCAGCAGGGTTATCATACTGATTGTTTTATGCTATCTACTAGTATGGACCAAAACTTCCAAACCAACGTAAATTCTCTTCTCCTGAAGCAGAATTCCATCCCTTAGATTACCTAAGCAGATAACTGTACTACAAAAGGAAGTAACAAGTACATACTATTACGAGCTTCACCTATAAAAGATATCATTTTAGATGTTTAAAGAACTCACCGACGATATCGGGCACACGAAAAGGGAATCTAGCATCAAGGAGAAAGAAAGAAAGAAATAATACCAAATAAAGATTTTACACATATACATCATTATAGAATCGAGTTAATTACACTAAATTGAGCAACCAAACTGTACAGACCACATAAACAAGCACAAGCAATTGATCAATCGAGGAAAGATAAGCAACCTAAACACCTATTTACCACAAATACGACCATAAACTACAAGGAATGGATCACATATACCGATGATCCTCGGCGGGTGGGCGGCGGCACATGATGATCAGATCTTCCCCACCTTGTCGGCCTTCACGACCGGATTGGCCTTCGCAATCGCGTCCTTCCCAGCTCCCCTGTAATCGAAGGGGCAGCCGTGCTTCTCGAAGTGCCTATGCACCGAGCAGAAGACCTCTCCGCAGCGGCAATCGAACCCCATGAGCCCCACCTTCTTGCTGCAGAAGCTGCAGCGGTTTTTGGGTTTCTTCGAAGCGGAAGAAGCCGAAGCTTCCACTGATGGAGCCCCTTCTTCTACAGATCTATCTACGTTAACAGCTTCATCGACTTCTACGGCGACTTCCTTCGCCTCGGCGGGTGCGGCAACCGCGAGGGCTTCGATCGAGGCCTTAGATTTGCTCAAATAGTGATCTTTGTAGCACTTGGAGCAGAGATTGTTGGTGGCGGGGCTTCCGAAGAAGCCACAGTTGTTGGCGCAGAGGATCGGGACGTTGGGGGTCTGGAACTCCGTCTCCTCCGCCTCCCTCTTCTTGCTGTCCTGCTCCATCTCCGTCTACGGCGATCGAGAACCTCTAATCCTTCGTCCCCGATCGATCTACCACCTCGATTCTCTGCTCGCGAATCAATCGTCGGAATCAAACCCTAGCCGAACCAAATCGAAGAACCCGCTGCGTCGTGCGATCATCGCGGAGCCACGATCGCGATTCCTCTTCCTCAGAGCGAGATCGCCATCGAGATCTCTCGAAGAATCGCGAAGAAACCCCACCGATCACGAGATACGGAGAGAGAGAGAGAGGTAAAAAAAATAAAAATATCAGGGGGCGAGGGATTCGACCAACCTTATCGCGTCTTTTTTTTTTTCTTTTCTCTTTCCCACTATTATTTCCCCTCTGTGGAAGCTAAACAGTGTAGAATCCAACGGCTGAGATTGCGCGATTGATCCATTGGACGGTCACTTGCTGCTGTAGTAAATAATGAGGGACATAACTTAAAGGACATTAATACTGAATTTAAAAAATAACATTAAAATTTTATAGAAAAAAATTATAATTTTAAAAAAATGCACAACGAATTAAGACTACTATATATATATATATATATATATAGAGAGAGAGAGAGAGAGAAATAAATGAAAATGCTATTAATAATATTAAATTATTTGTGTTATTAGATTTTTAATCGTTAAATTAAAAGATATATGGTTGAAATGATAGTGGGCTCCTTGGATTTAATGGATGATTACAAAGACAGTAAAATCTAACGGGTATAAATGATCAAAGAGATTGATTTAAAAGTAAAAAATTTGATAGCACTAAATACTTGGTGCTATTGATAGTATAATAGCTGAATTTTATATATATATATATAAAGAGGTATATATCCATGTATTATATAATTCAATTTTAACACATAATAAAATTCAATAAAATAGATAATAATATTTATTTGCATTCATGTGCAAAAATTTAGAGTTTTTGGTTGCTTGGGAAAGAAGTTCTATTTCAATGTATAGAGTTTTCTCAAGCTAAAACTGAGAATTTGAATTGGAATTTTATTTGAATTTTAAAAGTAGATATTTAGAAGTTGCTTTGTTCGAGACAATTTTATGTCTTAGGAGTCCTATTCTACCCAAATTGGGCCCATGAAAGACATGGACTCAAAAATAGACTTTGGGCTTAGACTAAATTATATTCAGCCAACAAACTACGCGGCCCAAAATTTAATGGGCCTAAACAATTTAAGCCCACCAAGCCGCTCTGAGAAAATTCAGAGATTTATTAGCCTAAATCTATTGGCCCAAGAAACAAAAAAAATTCTGGAACTTTGCATTGAAAGTAAAAAAAAAAAAAAAAAAAAAAAAAAAGGAAAAAAACAAACTTAGAAACAAAAGTTCTTAATTTGAATTTGTTTTCTTAATATTACTAATCCTCAAGAGAATAAGAATTTTTTTAAAAAAAAGAAAATTAGTTTTTGGGGTAGTTTCTTATAGCATCTGTTATGTGGAAGCTCGTGTGGGATCTTAAACCATTAGTATATGCTGGGAGATGATATAGAGTTACAACCTTTTTTTTTTTCTTTTGTTTTATTTTGTTAATTTATCAAGTTACCGAACAGGTTCGGCTCGATTCGAACCAGGTTCAACCGATCGATCCAATAATCCAGTTCCAACCGAACAACAATAATGGCTCATGGAGGTCCACGTAAGAGAATTAAGCATGGTCACATGCATCGTCCTCTACAACACAAAAATAAGTTTAGCACTACACACCACACATCCTACAAATGTACTCGAAGATAAGAACTCTCAACAGCAGCAGAGCCCCACCGCACGTGTGAGCTTGATTGAGTACATGCCAATAATTAAGCAGTGATATATATGTATGTATGTAGCTCCTTAATGACTTTGTTGGTGGCTGCTACATATTGGATCTATTTATGAATATGTTATGTACACACATATATAGGAAGAAGTAGTACGTACGTGTGCACCTGTTTTATATTTGGGATCAGATTTTAAAATTTACTTGACTTGCATGTGCAGCTCCTTGAGTAATAATGTACTTGTCCATGCATGGAGCTCAGAAACTGAGAGAGCTCCATGGAAGCTGCAGTATGCATTAAAGAGATCGTATGTGTTTAATTTTGCATACGACGATTGCAGAACTATGTGATGTAGTCTGATCATGGGCACATAATGGCTGAAAATGAATGGTGGTGGTTCTTAGATCGTACTACTAATAATAATATGATATGATAGGAGGGATCGAGGACAAAGATGGGAGTATGGATGGGGATCGTTCGAGGAAGTTCAAAACGAGCAGTGATTCCGTACAAACTTGGTTGTATGAGAGTTGTAACACCATTGTACAAACCATCATTCCATTCATTGCTTTTCGCTGCAAAGTCGGTTTAGTTTACTATACATCAATTTTGGTGATTTTTGTTTAGTAACATGGCCTTAAATTCAGGAACAATTTGATAGCCTCATTTTCTATTTACCTACTATATATACAGGATAGTAGTTGATTTTGAAATTCGAGCTAGACATAAGCTAGAATATTATTGATAGTAATTGAGTTTTAGTACTATCGTTAAAAATGACTTGATCATATCAAAGCTTGAATGCTGCGATAATATTTCGAGCAACTAATTAATATGCAACAAGTTCCTAAAGCCAGGGTTAATTGTAGAGGATCTGGTGCCGAGTTCAATAATCAGTAGCACCTTCTTTTTCTCATTGAACATGAATGAATAGATCTACTACCAGAGATCAAGCTACTTGTACCTAATTGTATTGGGTAAGTGAATTAAGTTTGTCCCATGTTGGGGTAGTTGATGGATTTGACAACATATATACACAAATACAAAGGTGTACATGTGGGTATGCATGCATGTGCTTAGTGTTTTATTTAATGTGAGGGGTTTCATTGAAGATATGAAGCCACACATGGTTTGTCCCCTTTAGGTCAAAAATGTCCCAATCCATATATAGCAAGTATATATATATATATATATATATATATATATATATATATATATATACATCAAGAAGGGTAGTGGGTTTAAAACCCAATAAAAGAACATCCATGGGAAGTTCCTTAATTCATAGGTATAGAGAGTAAGAAAATCAGCTAACAAAGGAGCAAATTAATTTGTTCATTAATTGTCTCATGGATGTATAAATTATATATCAGCTCTATGTGTAGTCAATAAACACTACAATAAAATTAGGTTATAGGGACACATATTTATAACATTTTTGTATAAATGTTTTATTTAATATTCCATCTATATCCAAAATTAAGTTATAGGGACACATTATTAAGACACATTATAAAAATATGTCGCTATACACCCTAGCGACGACATATATAGCAACACTACTAATAAGTGTCGGTATTTTTGCCAGCGATATTTTTTTTAGATTTTAAAAATATTTAAAAGTATCGGTATAGCATAATTTTGTTGTAGTGAAATAATCACTGTGGGTTTGGTGTGTATATATACACTTTTACTTTATCAACATGGGTATTTACTCTTTTTATTTTTCTATGGTTTATGTTAGGTATTAGCATTTTTTTTTTTTTTTAGAAAAAAGTAGCATACTACCCGCTTTATTCATAAGGTAAATGAATTATGCTACAGTAGTGAGACAACTAGGTCTCGAAAAAAATATAAAAAAATACTGAATCACCACGAATCACAGCTAACTAAAATTTGTTAAAACTGAATCACAGCGAATCCGAAAGGGTGATGTTCCCCGAGCATCGATTGTATCCACCAATCTGCCCCCCGGTTTCCCCCATTGCCTAACAAGTCTTTTGATCCAAATAACTACAAGTAGGGAATCAGTAACTATATATATGCTGGAAGATTACTTTATTCCTAATTACCTAGATCGCCCACCAGATAATCGATAATTCAGCTAGATTCACGTTTGTCGGCTTGGGCCCATATCGAGTCATCCATTTTTTCCACAAGTGTTTGACATAGTTGTCCATATCCTAACTACTCAAATTCTCAAACACCTTCCACGTTACATACCTTGTGTACACGCACTTCGTGAACAGATGATCGACGATTTCTGGTTCAATCCCACAAAGAACACGCGTAATGCTCTCCAACCATCCTTTTTTTTAAAAGATTGTCTGCTGTTAAAATTTGTTTTTTGAAAATAAGCCACACGAAGAACTGAACTTTAATCGGCAATCGAAGCTTCCAAATTATGCGGTGCTTAGCGACGGGGCTTAAGATATTAGCAATTACTAGTGCTTTCTATTGTAAATAATGTGAAAAGTGTTGCTTAATATTTTACTATGCTTCCAACTTTATGTCGAGAAAAGCTTAGTTAACTATTAAGAAAATAAAAAGTGTCTGGTTCAAAAGCAGCAATAAAAATTGAGTATATATATATATCTTAAAGTAAATAAAACAACTTGAGTACCCATAGAGGAGTGTATATATATATATATATATATATATATATATATATATATATATATATATATATATATATATATATATATATATATCTTAAAGTAAATAAAACAACTTGAGTACCCATAGAGGAGATTAGAGAGAGAGAGAGAGAGAGAGAGAGAAAGAGATCGGTAATTTATTAATTTGTTGCTATTTACTTAGAAGGCTTGGAAATTTGGTGACTCTGTGTAATGATTCGGTCCACTAGCAATAATTAATAATTTGTTGGGCTCAAATCACAGCCTAAAATATTTAAATTCAGTTATTATTATTAGTGTCCATGTCTCATATAAATGCAATCATAATTATATTTACATTCGACGTGGGACTATTAGGACGTCATACTTTGGTAATGAAATAGTTAGCAAATTATTTAATTTAGACAATGTAGAGTTCCAATGTCAAGGCATTACTTGCCATGGGCTTCTCCCTTACAAAAACCGCGCGATGACATTGTTTATTACTCTATCCCCTCCTCCTCTCTCTCTCTCTCTCTCTCTCTCTCTCTCTCTCTCTCTCTCTTATGGTAAATAAATGAAGTGTTACACACATATATTAATCTCACATTAGGCATAAATATATATGGAAGCACTTAATAAACTAGGACAACAGTGTCTCATCTCAATGTTTAAGCATCTCCACTAGCTATAGACTCCTATAGCTAGACCTTAGCTATTAATTTTTAAACTAATTAAAAAAAAAATGGCATTGGGCTCGAGGCATACATTTTGTGTTAATATTGAGGCTAATAAGATCATGATGAGAAATCTAAGGCCACTAATATATATAGCATATTCATAGGCTATTTGTCTACACGTACATTAAGAAGAGCCAAAAAGAATAATCTTCTCATAAAGATTACATTAAAGAAAAGTAATTGCTCTATTTAATAATTAATACCCAAAACCCTTTATTATATCATTGTTTAGAGTGTGCTTAAGATAATTAAGCCATTTTGTAGGCATCCCACAATAAAAGGAAAAGACAAATGAAACATACAATATAATAATAACTAGTGCTTTATTTGTCTTGAGCACTTCTCCCCATTATATATATATATCACCTTAATTTTTTAAGCAAGAGCTCAAAACCCAAATATTAATTAAATCCAACGGGTGCAAAAAAAAAATAAGTTTGTAACGCACCAGGAGAAGAAGAGTACAAAAATTTGAGTCGTAAGCCACAACACTTTGTCTCTTATTGACAAATATTTATATGAGAAATATTCCACCCATGTACTATTCTCTCACTCAATTACCTCCCTAATTATTTATACTCTCTTTAAAATTCCCCATCTGGTTTATTTACAAAGGTGGTTTTGTCACATGCATCGGGAAAATTGGTTCCTACGTACTTTATTTTGAGTACACGGCACCTTTAAGTACATGGAACCAAGCTAGTTGCACCCTTTTTTTTGTCACCTTAAAATCCTCAATTTTAGGGTTTCTTTCTTTGTTTTTTTGCTTTTGTTTTTTGCTCTGACCTTTGTTGCTCTAAGGGCAGTGTCAATTAAATCATAAAAATACTATTTTTTTTGTTATTTAATTGCTTAGAAATTTTGTATAACATTTGTTTAGTGAAGAGAGTTAGCCTTCCAAATGTGCATAAAATTAGGCATATTATTCTCACTAATAATTTGGTTGAAAAATTATAAGAGAATAAACAAACGTGAATCACAAAAATAATAATACTTTTTTTTGGTATCAAAATCTAACCAAATAATTGTGTTCCGATATCGGACCCATGATGGCCAACAGCCTAATCACAGTTGTAATCGGTCGGTATTCTACACGCCACAACAAATCAAATCAGAGCCCTCCGTTCATTGGATCATCGGAAACCAACATGGCTCTCAGTCCTCTTCAATTCAGTTTGGTTTTGGTCAAACGCGCAATTCAGTAAGTTTTAAAAGAGCGATAAAAAAATATATTTTTTATTAAATATTTTATAAATGTCTATCTCTTCTGACAAATAAATTTAGTTAAAAATATAAAATAATTTAATTTTATATTTAAAATTTCACATATCAATTAATCATTCAGTTCTTAAATTATTGCACTAGATTTTATTGGTGTTTCATGTGCGTGTGTTGTGTCCACTGTTGAGGGAAAAAGAGTGAAATTACGACCTCGACCAGGCCCGCATTAGGGGCATAACTACGTCTTAATATATATATATATATAGAGAGAGAGAGAGTCATTATAATAAAATTATATTATAGCGATATTTTTAAATATTATTAAAAACTAAAAAAAATATTGTTGAAAAAAATACCGACACTTGTCATTAGTGTAGCTATATGTACCGTCACTAGGGTATATAGTGACATATTACGATAATGTATTCAAAAAATGTATTCCTATAATCTAATTTTGAATATAGATGGACTATAAATGGGACACTTGTAAAAAAGTGTCACAAACATATATTTCTATAATCTAATTTTGTTATAGTGAGTAGAGTTTATATGCTTTCAAAAGGATAAAACAATTCATACTTGTGAACTTTTTATCATTAAATTTACATTGATACTTGTACTTTTTATCTTATCTTTCTCTTTTTTTTAGTTGACTTTATAAAAATACTAATCCCAATACAAATTCAATAATAAAAAAATTTACAAATATAAATTTTAAAAATATACAATATTTACTTTATATATATATATATATATATATATATATATATATATATATATATATATATATATCAACAACGATACGTTGATGTGATAATGGAATAGGTAACACAGGGAGTTTGTTACATCTAATTGGATACAATTAATGACCCGAGGTGGGGCCCGTTTAGTGGAATCCTCGTGACCCGCACATATCTCGCCACGTGGTAATGCAGCAGTGCGCCACAATTCAAAAAAAAAAAAGAAAAAAGAAAAAAAGAAAAAAAGAAAAAAAAAGAACTAGTTGTGAATGTAAAATGGTGTAATTCACTGGTTGTGGTGTTATTAATGTATCATGTATAATTTTTTTAATCAATAAATAGATTAATAATAGGATAATGTACTTAAAGCCACTCTCAGCTTCAAATCTAATTTAATTTATTATGTAACTAAATTTAAGTAAAATGTGTCTGTAGAACTCTTAATTTTCCTTCACCAATATTACAATTGATCCTAATTAAAAAACAAATTTTTTTTGTTATTCGAATAACAACCTTTTATGATCTCGAAAGCATTAGGTAAAATTTTATCCTCTCTGTTACGCAATATAGTTGGCAACCTATTAACATCAATATCAAAGTGCATGTGATTTTATAAGATTGCAATTGATTCACAAAAAACTTAAAAAAATATATATTATATATCAATTAAATGGTTTAAAAATGAATCACCAATCACAAGGATTATTCCACAATTATACAAAGCTACAGCACGTGCCATAGGCCCGTAGTACAAACCAATTGAAATATATAGGAATCAGGTGAAAACGAAAGAAAGAAGAGGAAATTTTTCAATTTTGTCACTATTCAAAGGTCACATTATTTTCCTTGGCTTGCTTATCTCAATAATTAGTGTTGTTAATTATGTTCTAACTCGTGGTCGTGGGAACTGTAGTAGTTTGGTCCCTCTTTTGATCGTTCTCTACACAAACTACAGATGGCATGTAGGAAGGTGAGACGTCCGAAAGGTGGGGCTGTTATGACTCGCGCGCACGTGGGCACAGTCTAAATCCATCTGTGTTTGCCACCTCTATTCCGAAAAGATATTAATCAGACATGTCTGAAAAAGACGCATCTATTTTACTATTAAATTTTATAAATAAATCGTAAAGTACTATCGAGTGTTATTTGACGAAATATCCCACGCATGTGAAAGCTTTTTTACAAGAGTTATGGAGACGGATGAAAGATGATTAATCTGGTTAATTAGTTTAATTATGTGGCTGTTAGGCTTAGTAGTCCGACTATGCCACTAATGTTTTTACCTGTGAATATCATTTTCAATTGAGATATTATTTAATAGAAAGGTTTGAAACTTTTGCATTTGCAGTACTGCAAAAGCTATTGAGAGATGCTAATTAATCCGAGGCTATTTATTTCTATCAATCATGTCAATAACATTTTAAAAATCTGGAGCAAAGCGTAGAATCTCTGACTCAAATTTGGTAACTGAAAAATCTCAATAGTGGATGCCAGTGGGCTACTCTAGCAACAACTGATATGAAAAAAAAAAAAAAAAAAAAAAAAAAAAAAAAACAAGATTTTTATTGATAAGGTAAACTCTCTTATTATTATTATTATTTTTAACTCATAATAATTAAACATCAAATCTATGTGTGTTCATGTGCAACTGATACTGAGCTGGCCTAATAGTGAGAGGTAGTACGAAATGACCTTTTGTGGGCATGCATTTGATGATGTGCTCCTGCATCCATCAGGTGGATATAGTCATTAATATAGCATAACATTTTGTAAGGTGCTTTGTCACATCTTTCATGTAGTATTCCAAGGCAAGCATTTAGCTATTTTCCAATTGAGAGGCTTATATATATTTCTATATATATATATATATATTAAAATTAACAAATTAATATATAGATAATTTCTAATTTTTGAGTAATCACAATTTGTTCCTATAAGTTTTTAAGTTGAAACAAAAAAATTATAATTTTAAATTATTTGTTTTTGTCAATATATGCAGCATGATTTATTTAATTTCTATCATATAATACAATAATTAATAGTACGTAAAATAAATATATTATTATTGCGAGATAAAGAGAGGTAGTAACAGCATCTACTATGAAGAGGACTCTGTAGGTTGGCGATGGAGCACACTGGACCCACGTGCCTCCTCCATTGAACATGGCGAAAGCTATGGAGATGGGTGAGTTCCAACCATATACATATCTATCTATCTATGCATTTATGCGCATGCCCCTTAATTAAGTAGTTTGTGTACTCATCCGTAACGTAGCCCCCCGTGTAACAACCAACTATTACGCAATAACTTGTGGACATGATTAATTTTGCGTGTTTGATTAGAACATTGATTTGATTAATTAGCTTGTTATTTTCTGGTCCCTTAAGTCAAGGGATTAGTTTTAATAATAGAATATCCAAGCCATTAATGACTTTTAGATTCTCTTTCATTGTATTTGAACAAGAGCTCGATCGAAAGTGATATTAAATCTGATCGAATTCAACTAAGGGACTAAAATTCCAAGAATGCCCTTGTCCCTCAAAATTTTTTGTTGCAACTATTAATTCCGAGAATGCCCCTCTACTTAATTGGTGCCTCTTTTATCATTGTATATATATATATATATATATGTGACAATAATGATTTCCAATTTCAAAGTGAAAAAGCAACATCAATGCCCCATATATTTGTGCCATCATACAAGAAAAGAAGATATATGATCATCTAATGAGAGAGCTCAGCATGGGGACCATATATATGGTTGTGTCATTATACCATTTTGCAATTAGTAGAAGAAGATTTAAGTATAGATGATGGAAATCTCAATCAATTCTATGAATCCTAAAAAGAACTTTCAAGCTTAATTTAGAAATTGTTACTTATAAATGGATGCCTTTTTTAAAAGTTCTTTTTGAGAGTTGGGTGATCTATTTGAGTAAAATGACTTTAGAAATTATAAATGACTCCTTTTGGATTTGGATTCGAGGATTGCTTGCTGAGCAAAATACGCAAATGCCCCTTTTTAAATTCAAAATCTCTGCAGTACGTAGTTTGCATACTAGGATACCCATTGGATGCATGTACCAACAAAGGTTACGTGAAAATGTTTGATTGTAAATAGTAAGTTTACAATGCATGACCTATCAATCGATCGATCGATCGATTGATCAACTAGATTACGTACATGTCCACTTAATCCAATTGCGAACTAGACAAATGAGATACCAGCTCAATACAAAGTATATCGAGCTAGAGTAACTATTTTACGTAATCTTCGCTCTATAATTATTAGCAATTAAACTTGCCGTTCAAATTAAGTATATTGAATGAGCAACTTCACTATTGAGCCCGGAATCGAGTCATCTGATACTTCCCTATAAATCACACTCTGATGCACTAGTACTATATATTTTGCTTGTAATAATAATGCATTTGAAAGCCACTCATAATAAGGCTGTGGTAACTCTGAACCTGGATGCCCTACTTCTTCTGCATGTCCTTCTTGCCAACAGATAAGGGTGGGTTTAAGACCACCATCAGATTATTTATGTTAGGACCCACCACATGATGCCAATTCATTTTTAAACAGTAGGCCTTCTCTCTCTCTCTCTCTCTATATATATATATATATGATGGCTTTTTTACAAGGACCAGGTGATGACACTGTCACTCAACTATTCCCCCAAAGGAATTGTAATGCACAAATTTCAAAAAATGAAAAAAATATAATAAGGAATCAGTAATGAACCCATTTCGGGCTTCACGCTTAATCTTTTCACACATTATATGATTTGAAAAATGATTTGTAATTTGAAGAATTTATGTGAAAAATATATATAGTTTTTTTTTTCTTTTTTTTTTTTTTAAAAAAAGCATGCTATTCACTTTATTTTATTTTTTTTTTAAAAAAATAAATTTATTTGAAGATATTAGACTTTGATTTTAAGATCAATCTTGCATACTGAGTATCAAGTCTTTTATCACTTACATTTGAGACAGTCGGTCATAAAAATAAAATAATTTTTTTTTGAAGTCATAATAATAGTGTTGATTGGTTGAAATCAAATAAATTAAAAATTTTGATAATAAAATTTAAATTTAAAAAAAATAGATAATTAATTCAAAATAATTCATAATTTAAATAAATTCTATATATTTTATTGTTTAAAAAAAATAAATTTAAATTTTTAAGTAAGAGAGAACTGCTGGATATATATTGCTTCCATTGGACCATGATCTAACAGAACCTTGCCTATTTATGGTTATATATGTAACACATATTATTCTTGGAACTAAAGACCACACAAACAAAATATATATATATATATATATATATATATATATATATATATATATATATATATATATATTATGTCACCTAACAGTACGTAGCCACCTGTCGACAGCAGTTTAAAAATCTTACAAAAAATTCAAACTAGATGATTAATCAGGACAAAATGTAATTAATTTATTTAGATGATAAGCTTAGATTTTTTTATAATTTCAGGAGTGAATTACAATCGGACAAGTTAAAGTGACTCCCAAGCTTGTTAATTTTTCTCCCAATTTTAAAATACAAAAGGTGAAGGCACATGATTGGGTGCAGTCGAAATAGGCAGAGAAGCAGCTGATGTGGGCTATGTGCATCCTAGTGCATTTACGCATTGGAGAACTACAATTTACAAAGACCCTGGATAGTAAATTCAGGTCATGATATCATCCAAAGCAATAAAATCAGTGATTCAAAAAGGTCAAAAAAATAAATAAATAAAGGGATATATAACTATACCAATCAAAATATTCTCCCAACCACAATTGAACGAATGAAAATTTTGAATCAACTTATTTGTTGTATATATCTATTAAGATGAAAAAAAAAGCACTTCAAATGAAAGATGGAAGAGAGATGCACGAGTAGTCAAATGTTTCTTTAAAATGGGATTAGGAACTGGAGAAAAATCATTATATATATATATATATATAAAATATGTACAGGATATATATATATATATATATATATATATATATATATATATATATATATATTACTCTCACTAAACATACGAAAAAGAAAAAAAAAGAGGAGGACAAAAAGGAAACACCACTATCTATCCATAGATAATACAATGACTGAGGAAAAAATGTTCTCATACCATTTCATAAATGGTAATGAGTTGGAAGTTTGAGGAGCATTTAATCCTTCTCTTCTTTCCCTTCCTTGAGGCTCATCTCCACACCAAAGCTCCCCTCTATAGAGGCCGTGGGGGCCGAGCTCGCAGAGTCCACTGTAGACCCCGCCTGAATTTCCTTAAACATCGCCATTACCTTCAGCATGGTCGGCCGCCTCAACGGCCGATCGTCCAAACAAGCGCACGCGATCTTTAAATGCTCCAACAATTCGAGCTCGAGGCTTGGATCCTCCCTCAATAGTTCAGGATCGAACACGTCGCTGACCCTTATCTTCGCGTTCTGCTTCACCCAACCGACCAGATTGTTATCCCCGAAGTCGGACGAGTCCGTTGGCTGCCTCCCCGTGAGCAGCTCGAGCAGCACCACACCGTAGCTGTACACGTCGCCTTTAGTAGTACACCGGAAGCTCTGGTAGTACTCCGGTGGGACGTATCCCGGCGTGCCGGCGAGAGTGGACACGCTCAAGTGCGTGTCCATCACGCTCATCAGCCGTGCCATTCCAAAATCAGAGACCCTAGCTTCCAAGTTCTCATCAAGAAGCACATTGCTCGATTTCATGTCACGGTGGATGATGTGGGGGATGCAGTTGTGGTGGAGGAACGCTAACCCTCTGGCCGCCCCCACCGCGATCTTCCTCCTCACCGCCCAGCTTAGTTTAATCCCTTCCTTCCTGCGGTCGTGTAGAACGTCCTCTAAGCTCCCGTACTTCATGTACTCGTAGACTAGTAGCCGCTCCTCGCCGACTTTGCAGTAGCCTAGTAAGGGGACTAAATTCCGGTGCTTGATCTTTCCGATGGTCTCCATTTCGGCCGTGAATTCGCGGTCCCCTTGACCGCTTACGTGGATCAGTTTTTTAATGGCGACAATGCTCCCGTCTTTGAGCTCGGCCTTGTAAACGTCACCAAAACCGCCCGAACCGATGAGGCTGTCGTTGTGGAATCCATTGGTGGCCTCGAGAAGGTCTGCAAAGGTGAGCTTCTGAAGCGGCTTTTCGAATGTGGCGAGGTTTATGCTCAATGCATTCGTGCCGGAGAGCTTCCAGTTGGAATTAGCCGTTCCAGAGTGAGATCGGCTATCGATATAGATATCCCGGGAATTGTTGCTGTTATCCTTTTTCTGCCTCTTTCTCGTTTCTACAGCGATTATGATTAAGCCAAAAATGCAGAAGAGAGAGAAGAGAAGCCCCATCGCCACACTCCCCGCTAGAGAAGCCCGGCGATGGGATGATTGATGTTCGTTGGTTGCATTAGAGCCCGAGTTTCCTCCACAAGGAGGGAGAGGGAACCCGCAAAGGCCCGAATTGTTCTCGTACCGATATCTAGGAAATGTTGCCAAAGAACCCAACTCGGGAATTGACCCGTTCAGCTTGTTATTTGAAAGATCAATCTCGGATAAGGAGAGCGCAGAGAAGGACGGCGGAATCGGACCCTCGAGGGCATTGTGGGAGAGATCGAGCACCGCAGCGCGATGCAAATTCCCCAAATCGAGGGGGATGAGACCCGAGAGCAAATTGTGGCCGAGATTGAGGATCACGAGGTAGTACATGTTGCCAAGCTCTTTCGGAATGTCGCCCTGTAGCTGATTGTAGGAGAGGTCAAGAAAGATCATGGACCCATTGTTGTTAAAGTTGTATTGAGTGCTCCCCATGTAAACCCTAGTGAAGTTGCAGAGCTTCTTGCTCGGTAACCGGTTCAGATCCTCCTGCCGGATACCACCGAATTCTAAAAGACTACCCGTGCCGCGACATTGGCTACTCTCGTCGTTCCTTAAGTACACATACCTCCTCCCTGTGACCAATCCGACGGCGATGTTGCCCGATTGCTTTGCGAGGGTCGGGGGAATCGAGCCGTCGAGCTGGTTATTGTTCAGGTCGAGCCAAACCAAACTCTTGCAGTCCCCGAGCTCCGGCGGGATCGGGCCGGAGAAAGAGTTGTTCCCGAGCTTGAGGATAGCGAGATTGCCGAGCCTTCCGATCCACGCAGGGATCGGACCGCTCAGCCGGTTGCTCGCCAATGAGATCCAGTTCAAACTCGAACAATTGCTGAGACCCGGCGGGATGTTCCCAGTGAGGCCATTATAATCGAGAATGAGGTTCTCCAGGGTTCGAATGCTGGAGAGCTCTGCAGGGATGTTGCCATCGAGTAGGTTCTGCCACATTATGAGATCTTTGAGCGAAGCGAGTGCTCCGAGAGAGCGGGGAATCGGTCCGGAAAGATAATTGAGGCTGAGATCAAGGGAAACCAAATTGGAGCAGTTGCCCATGGAGTCGGGAATGCTACCGGAGAAGAGATTGTTCTGTAGGTAAAGCTCTTTTAAGCTAAATAGAGGACTAGGACAAAGAGACGAAGGGATTGATCCGGAGAAACTATTCGAGCTGAGGTCAAGAAGCTCCAGTGTGGAGAACGTGGAGATCGAGCCTGGGAGGGTTCCATTGAAGCTGTTGAATCCAAGATCGAGGGTTTTTAGGTTGGCCATGGTGGTTAGGTTTCAACGGGGAACTCCCCGGAGAAGTTGTTGTTGGAGAGAATTAGTGCAGTGAGTGAGTAGCAAGAGGAGAGGTCGGGGGGGATTTTACCGGCGAAGTGGTTGCCGGAGAGGTTCAACAAGACGAGGCTCCGGCACCCGCCGAGGATCCCGGCGGCGACCTCGCCGGCGAGGTCGTTCGAGGAGAGATCAAGGTACTGGAGCGAGGAGCAGTTGGCGATCGCCGGGATCCCTCCGGAGATGCTGTTTCCGGCGAGTTCCAGCCGCCGGAGGCTGCCGAGGCCGGAGAGGAGCCACCGGAGGTCGCCTTCGCCGGCGATCTTGTTGTAGGAGAGGTCGAGCGCGTCGAGGGCGAATCCCGCGTTGCCGGGGGTCTCCTTCGCGGCGGGGTCGAGCCCGAGGGAGTTCCCGGAGAGGTTGAGGGCGCGGAGGCCGGGGCAGGCGGCGGCGAGGGCGGCGGCTCCGGAGACGGAGCCGCCCAGGGAGTTGCCGGAGAGGTCGAGCTCCGAGAGCCGCGCGCCGCACCTGGCGGCCGGGGTGCCGCCGCCGCCGCCGCCGCCGGTGGTTAGGGTTCCGGTGAGATTGGCTCCGCGGAGGACGAGGATCTCGAGGGTGGGGATCGCCATGAGGTGGTCGGCGACGGCTCCGAGGTCGGCGCCGAGGAAGACGCCGTAGAGCGCGATGGACGCCACGAGTCCTCCCTTGCAGCCGACGCCGGAGAAGGAGCACGCCCCCTCGCTAGGGTTCCAACTCTGGAGCACGCCAGGGTTTGGGAGCGAGCTCCTGAACGAGATCAACATCTCCAAATCCCCACCTCTGCTGAATCCGACTCCCAAAAACAAAAGCAGTAGAAACAGCAGGGAATCCATAGAATGGTGCAGTATCTCTCTTCGATCACTTCTCACAGTTGCTAGGGTTCTCATAGGGTCTAAGCTTCCGCCATTAGAGGACCTCGCACAAGTCGTAGAGAGGGAGAGAGTAAAATGTCGGGACGTATGAACAGGACGAGGTATTTATCGGGGAAGGGATGGGAGCGCACCAGCTGTGGGTGGTGTGAGTTCTCACATGGCATGTACCCCCAACTAATTAATTAATTTAATTTTATTATTAGGATAATGTAATTGTGTTTTTTTTTTTTTTCTGTTTTAGTTTAAGTTTCCGAGGCACAAGCACCCGACCAATTCGCACTTTCTAACGGGGTTCTTCCGATCCAACGGCCACTGTAGAGGAACTTTCGATCGGACGGCTAGGATTTGCGATTAGGGAATGCTATGCTCGAGGCGTGATCACGTGTTACGGTCCGTTTGCTTTGTTTTTACGTGATATGACTAAACTACCCCCGAAGAATGAAGAATGTGCCGGATCTAGGGAGGGGTATTTTGGTCAGTTAGGTACGCAACAAGAACGGGGTCGCGGTCCAAACGTGCGGGTTCCGTTACGTCGAGAAGTTTTTTTTTTATTTTTTATTTTTTTTTTTGGGTCTTTTGAAATCTACGGATCCTATCCGAAGCGTGCGGTGTAGGCCGGGTCGCAGCTAACCTTTTCACTTTATCAAACTACCCCGGCCATTCCCCTACAACAACCGTCCCCGCCGTTAGCCCCAACAGCTTACGCAAGGGCATTATCGTCATTTCGAGTTTGAGTGCAGTTGCGACATCGAATGAGTCGTCAGCGTCGTGCCCCCCACCTTAGATTACACGAACAAGCATTCGTCTCGGCCGTCCATCCGATCATCAATCCACCGAAGCGTCCAGGTGAACGGCTAGGATGTACTCCAGAAGAGGTCAAAAAGGTAAAAAGGACGACAAAAAGGATAAAAAGGGAAATATAGAAAACGAAATTTCTATTTATTTAATCCAAAGCATGAAAAGGTTAAAGTAAAGCGATGATTGGTTATGGCGACACACGCCCGTGCGTTTAAATGTAGCTGCGGCGTTTGATGACGTGGAATCCGGAATCCGAGTTCGCTGGCAAAATCGACCGCGAAAATGGACCAAAAACATGACCACCACCCCACCCCCTGGCGAATAGCAAGCGTCGTCGCATCACATGCGGGGTTCGGGGAGAAATTTTAAGCGGAGCTGATAATAATAAGGGCACGGAAACTGAAGAGCGGAGGTGGGGCCCACACCTGGTGACGAGGCACGTGCGGATGCCCAGAGAAGGGTGGGGGTGACGTAGCACGATTTAGATTTCTTCAGAGATGATCTCGACCGTCCGATCGCACGATGGAAATGGACGGCGCAGAGCGGGCCAAGTACGCCGGGCCGGGACGGTGGATGATGGGCCGGGTTCGGGTGGGGGTGGGGGCTCACTTATTACTACCCTGTGATCCAACTCGTAGAGGGCAACGCGCACGATTGGACGAGATACTTATATCCAAAACTTTATAATGCGTATCCGCCGTTGGATCGTTGGGGTGGTTTGGACGACGCACGTGCGAGGGTGGTCGCGACTCGAGAGTAGTCAATAATTGGGCGGAGAAGGACAAAGTAGGGGGGCGTGTGGGGACTTTTTTTAAAAAAAAAAAAAAAAAAAAAATTAATTATGTCATTAGCAGGTGAGGTGTTTAATGCTAGAGCTGGTAACTCTGTGTTTAAAGCACTCGAGTGTCTTTATCTTCTTTTTGGTCTTATTATGTAGAAAACAACGAGTTAAGTGTAGAGATTAATAATAAGATAAGATGAGATTAAAAATTGGGAAAAGATAACAATGGGCTAATAATCTAATGCCAGGGAGCGGGGGGTTTTAGGATCACCGTTCATTTCTGATCGGCCCGTGGAGGAGGCGACATTAATGACGGGCCCGCTATGAGCCCATCAGCAAATATGAACCATTGGATGGGCTCGGCCCAGCATCCAGCATATGGAGTTCGTTGCACTTGTCGGATTGTTTTAGTATTATTTATATTTACAAGGAAAATTTTGAATCTTACATTAAAAAGTTGAAGCGGAGCCTACAGCAGAAACTCGAAGCTCGCACGCAGACATATGAAGCACAAATCAAGAGCAGTTTTATCTTCACTGATAGATGATTTCAGATAAATCAATAGCATGTTGATAGATATAATAATATATTGTTGACAAAAACACTTGTATAGGCAAGTTTCCAATACAATGAAAAGTTTAACGAGGACGGGAGTAGAAGAAAGAGAAACAGCAAACTGATACATATAACCACCAGGTCAAACTTAAAAAGCCTTATGGATACGGCATACAATTTAGGGCTCTTCTTACCTATTGCCCCAAAAGCTCCACACCACATGACCAACAAGGAGCAAGAGCTGCCAACCCACTTTAGACTACAATAAGAACAACGCAATTCCGAACCAACACTGAAGCTTTTACCCCATAGATTGAACTATTAGTAAGGTTCACAATGCAATTCCGAACCTACACCGAAGCTTTTACCCCATATAGATTGAACCATCAGTAAGATTCATGAGGCGGGCTATCCGAGTGCATGTCTGAATCATTCGGGCTTGGAGAATTTGACTCCCTATTCAATTCATTGCTCCTACCACCACCATTCACATAATAAGATCCACCTCCCTGTGCTAGATGATAGGGTTGAAGGCTTCGGCGCACGGGGCTGGAGAGAGCATTCGAGAAGACCGAGTTCTTCGACTGGTCGGAATGGCTGCTCCGGAAAGCTGATCCGGCAGTCGGCTGTGCAGAAAAGCCGGACGGGGGCTGATTGCTCGTGTTTGTGGAGTGCATTGTGCTTTGGGAGTGCTGGTGGGGGACCTGAAATCTTGGAGAAGCTGATGCATCTTCTCCTCCATAATCGACTTCGTTCTGCATGTGGAAATGGATTCAATTAAAGGATTAGAGGACACCAATAAAACCACTTAATAGTCAAGCATCACTATGTGAAAATTTTCAGAAAAATAAAAGAGACAAAAATGAGGGCTTCTATTGGGCGTTGCGGTGCTTTTAGCAGAGATGGTCAGAACTTCAATTCGTTCTTGCAATAATATCTTCTTGTACTAAGCTGCTGATTTAGCGCATAACACCTGCTCATAAGTACTTGATGTGATCGAGAAATTTCTGGAGAGCAAGATACCAATATAGCCTATCTCAGTTAACAAAAGAAACTTTAGTAACTAGTTATACAGCAAATTGTTTGAAAAAACAATCAACTTGCTCTTTCTATGAAGAGTATAAGATAGTATAGGTTATTAGTGCCATGTAAACCAAAAACAGTTCAAGCTCACCTTCCAGACTGTTTGAAGCAAGAAAATTCAAAAGTTAAAGCACAAAGACAATGGCATCACGCTCATAACTGTGCAAAAAATGTTTAGCACTTAAAATTTCTGCACTCACTTTGCACAAACTAATGTTTAGTTGAAAAAATCTTCAATCCAGTGAAGCTGGATTACTAACTACAAGCATCATGGGAATAGTAGAACTGCAGAAGCATCTCTTATTATGAACCACGTCTTATCTTGAAAAGTACAGCTGAGTTGTAATAATTAAAAAATTAATCAGAATCACAATCCTACGGATCACCAGATATATTATGGCACCAGCAGGCAGCATCACGAGGCAGATTGCAAGCAGGATATCAAATTCTAAACAAAGTATGCTGAAGGTATTTACTGACTTTAGAAAACCTCCCAAACCAAGAACGAACCACAAAACATAAGAAAATTTAATCATGATCGAACCTGGATGTGGGCAAGTATATCAGCAACAGTCAACCTTGATCCTTCCTCATGCTGTCTCAAGATCCATTGATAGAGCTTCTCCTGCATAAATCAAAAGGCAATAGGAAACTTGATTAGTACTTTAACCACTCAAGCAGACAATTTACAAATCCACCTTAAAATTTTGACAAGAAATCAGAGTATATTGTAACAAGAATCTGATGACAAAACAAGTTTATACCAGCCATAAGGATGTCAATCTTCAAAGTTAAGGGTTTACTTAGTGGAGCTTCGATTGTCAGTTTATAATTTGCGGACCAAACTCTAAATCTTGGTTAGAATTGTTATCTTAATGAAATTCATAACAATATCAGATCTGGAAACTCAAAAAAACTAAATCCAAAAGCCATGCTCTGGTCCTGACTGCTGGAAAACCAGGACAGCATTAGAAAAAATGTATTATGGGAAGCTGCCGCTGTACATGAAGCAATGAGACATATAACCTAAAAGCAGAAAAAGGGATCTAGGGATAAGAATCGCACATGCTTCCTTTCTATATTGCAGTACATCTTAATACAAGAGTGGTCTCTCAATGTACAAAAACCAAAAAAACAAACCATTGGCAGAGAGCAATCTAATCAACAACGATAGTTCTCAGATTACCGGTGAATTTGTTCATCATAATCATCACACAAACATGACTCTTAACTGTCAATCTTACGTTAAAGAAGAACAAGCAATCCAATGAAATAACCAGTCTGCTAACCGCTTCACATTCATGAGGCTAAAAATTTCAGGCAGAAGTAAATTTAGACTCAAGTGCGCTTGATCATTCCAATTATTTTTTTCACTCTCTTTAGAAAGTTACTGCTTTCAGGGTTCGCCAAAGATGCTTCTTAGTTTTTACACAGAGATATTGAAGGCGAACATCACTGGGAGTGACTATGACAACTATAAGTGAACTCAGCTTTGAGTCTATTACTTGGACAAGATACACAAAATGAATCAGAAGGGATCCATTCTCCAAGAGATACAGTGTCCAAAGGGGATAAAAATAATCATCGAGCAAGAAAAGAATAATCAACTAAAAATACACTTAAATACTTATTCCACAAAATGGTAGGAAAAAAAAAAAAAGATTCACTACATGGAGGAGTAATTAACTACAATTAGCATATACAAATAGCAAACGCGAAGGGGCTTAGAGAAGTTCATGCACACTTGGCTAAGAAGGTATGGCAACAGTTAGCAATTAGGAGCATCTCCTTTGAGAAAGAGGTTCCTCGTTCTACAAAATCAAAGTGATAAAGCATAATCTTAATAGCATGAAGAGATTAAGAGATTATATCTGCGTAATTGACTACACAAGATGCGTCCTGAAAACAGAGTACAGTACACAATAACCCCCCCCCCCCCCCCAAAAAAAAAAATTCAGAGAAATCCAGCGAACAAGAGAAACAAAAGATCCTCGGGATCTACAGGAGCCCCAAAAACTTAATTACAGGATCACCCCATCTATCCACGACCAAAACCCACCATAAAACACGGAACAACATAACATCTATCACATCAACAAATCGATCGCTGAGATATAATTGAATCGAAGGGGAAGAAGAAAATAAGGGAGCTAAAAGGGGACAAACCAAAGCGTGGCGCTCCCCTGCTTGGAAGGAGAGCTTCTGCTGGTTCATGGCCTGCGTGTAGAGCTGCGACAACGAATTCGCGGCGCTACAAAAGGTCGAATACAGCGTCCGATCCACCTCGTCGAGCCTCGTTGCCTCCGATTTCCTCTTCCTCGCCATGGATTCGTCGCCGAGCTCGGAGAACAAGAAGAAGAAGGGTAAGGGATCGATCGATCGATGTGACGAAACCCTAGACGAGGAAAGGGATAGAGAGATAGAGAGAGAACTCCTCTTTCCTTTCTCTCTTAAAACACGTTCCGCTCCTTTACCCGAACACCGAATCCAGCTGGACTCGAATTGTATGCGACGTGGAATGTACTAAAGTTCTATGCGAGAGAGCGTATAGGCCCTCGGATTTTGATCGGAGGGTTCGCAGTGGCGACGGTAAGTGCACAGTAAGGGGTCCTCCTGATTCCCGCATGATGTTTTTTACGCGGGAGAGTTTAGGGTTGTTTAGTGCTTGTGCCACGTAGGCAAATACATGCCTAGACCGCGCCATTGGACATCTGGACCGTCCATCTGTATTCGGATTGATGGCGCTCGTTCTCAGATCCGTGAAAATATAAGGACAAAAGTAATTTGTTTCGAATATTTTCCGAGCTCATAAAAAATTAGAGTAAAAGATAGAGAATCTGTTTCTTCATTTAATTCATCTACTAAAAATTTATTATTATTCGAGAATTAAAATAACAGATAAAAAAAAAAGATAAAAAATTAATCTGTTATAAAATTTTTTCGACCTACATATAATGATGGATTGCAACAAAAATAAATAAATAAAATTCATCCAATCCTGATAAATAACAATTTAAATAGATGCATAATATATATATAAAATAATAAATTTTAATTTATTATAAGTTTTTGTCAGAAATATGATTTTAAATTTTAATTTATTGTGATCTCTGTACATAGTTGAAGAATTTAAACCAATTTAAATTGAATAAATTGAATCCACTATGAATTTATCTTTTGGTAGTGATGGTAAGGACTAATAAATAATAATAGATATGAAAAAAGAGGTTAGAAAAGTGGGCATTAAAATTTGGTGATATCTAGTCAAAAGTAATAATAGTAGTTGGTGATGGATGGCTCGGTATTGGCAACAAATGTTATATAGTTCATTGTTCCACAGTATTGGATATGTCAGCAATAGTGGTAACCGGTAATGAGGATGATGATGATGGTAATTAAAAGAGGCGCATAATGATGGTAGATGTAGCCGATGGTTAGTTATAAATATAATGCTAACATGGGGAAGATTAAAAAACAACACATGTGATGATATTAAGATAGTTGATAAAATTAAATTTTAATAAAAAAAATAAAAAAGATTGAAATATATATAAATAAAATATTTTTTTCTACAAAAAATACAAGAATTCAACTCTTCCACTATAAATTTTACATAATTTTATAAAAAACTTGAAAATACGCTAAAATTTTGTACGTTAATATTATAAAATAATATTGAAATATAGTTTACTATTATTATCAAATATTACAGTGTGAATATAATCCACTGCATTATGTATGGATTGTTCACTACATAAATTGACATATTTTGATATTTACTTTCTTAATTATATATATTTAGTAGTTTATTCTTGATTCTCCATACGGTGCCAACATTAGAATAATTTTTATATATTGTATATTTTTTAGAGAACCAAATTGAGGGGCCTATGATATAATATATTTCCATGCATTATAAAAAACCAAAGTGTTGAGGGTGTAAAAGGTAAAATGGCCCAATGATGATGTGGTGGGCTGGGTCCTCGCACCAACTCCTTCATCAGAAGCCCCACACCCCCACCATCGGACGGTCCAGAACCCATCCATCACGAAGCTCCACTTTATTCGGCAAAAAAAAAAAAAAAAAAAAAAGAAAGAAAAAAAAAAAAAAGAAAGCTCAACGATCCAAATGCCCTCCTCGGCGATCCGAACCGAGGCATAAAACTCGGATCGGCGTTACACACGCCTTACCCTTTTCGTTCCCGTTACATGCTTCCCCGATTCGGACACGCACCCACACCCCAGAGATCTCGGATCCACGACGACGACGACGAACCCCGACACCCTCCGATTCCTCCCCCTCCCCCTTCGATACGAACCCTCGCCGTTGCCAAAATCTCGCGCGATAATCCCCTCTCTCGATTCGCACAGGTTCGATCGATCTCGGTCTCCACATCCATCTCTATCTCCGTTTCATTCGATTGATTGTCAAGTTAGTCTAACCTGGTAGAAGATCTGAGTGTGGTAACGGAAACCCTAGATTGTGCATTTTGAGTTAGGGTTTGAGGAAATGTGACTTGGATTTAGTAGTGAGAATGTTTCCTATTTCTTTTTTCGGAAATGTTTTAGATCTATCTAGGAGTGATTTTATGCATTTTTAGGTAACTTTTTACAAGGTTTATTGTCTGGGATTCGCGTTTTCGGATCCGATGTAGATTGTAGCATTCTAGCGTAAAACCTTAAGTAAATGCTGTAGATTGTTTGTTTAATTATTTTTATTCGAAACGAATGGTAAATGTATCAGAGTATGTAAGCAGAGATGAAAATTAATTTATCTGGTTGAATAAGATCAGATGATTGCTTTTTCTTAAATCTGAACTTAGAGATAAATATGCTCTTTGACTCATTTCTCAGAACAATGATTTTAGAATTTCTTTGTGGGTAATTTTTGAAATCTATACGACCATTTGGTACATTCTACTGCATTTAGGATATGAGTTCTTCCTACATTGGATGGAATAGTTTTTCCTAACCTAATAAGAATGTAAATTTATAAACCGGTCTGAAATGTGAACATGTGATTACTTTTTTTTGTTTTTTTGTTTCACTACCAGACTCGACAAAAGACGCGATTGTTCAGAAAAACTAGATTTTGCTAATGTGTATGGTTATATGCAACAGCCAATCAAGAACTTTACTTTACAAGCATAAATTCCATGCTAGTTGTATGCGAGAGGAATTTAGTTTAAGTCGGGATGATTTTATTCTCTCCCATATGTATTACGCGCATAAGGTCATTGCTGAAACCACATCCCATGAGAACCTCATCAAAGCACCGAGCCAACAATGAATCCGAACCCTATTTATGTTTTTTCTTTTTCTTTTTCTTCCCCTCCTCCCTCACCTTTCATGGACAGCTTGTGAGCAATGTGATTGTTACAGAATGAGTGGAATGATTGCTCGTATAGACAAACAGAAAAGTATATGTTGACTGGATGAGCAGTGGAAATGCTGCTGGCCGTGGAAGGAGGAGGTTTCTTTTCTTCTTCAGCTTCAGGGTACACTGATGGCCTTGCTCTCCTGCTCCTTGGTCGGAAAAATGAAGAGAAAACAAAAATTTTACCATGGAACCAATACCGACTAGTTGAGAAAGAAACTGAGCGAGAATATCAACTGGCTTCGAGAAAAAACGAAAATCCGTGTCGATGTGCTTCCTTCATCTGCTTTGGTTGCATGCCTGCTGAACTTAATGCGTCTTCTCCAAAAGCAGGTTCCATTAAGCAATCTGACAGTTCGTCAGCTGATACAACCAAGGTGTTAATTCATAATGCAATTAGCAGGAATGAGAGGAAGGGTTGTCTTAAGAACAGCCTAAAAAGACTTTCTTTAGACTATTCAACGGGAGTCAGTGAAGGTGAGGATGCACGTGAATCGGATGAGGGGGAGAACAGCATAGCTTGTTGTATAGAGAGGAGGAAAGTTCAGTGGACTGATACATGTGGTAAAGAGCTTGCGGAGATAAGAGAATTTGAAGTCAGGTATGGATTGTCGTCAATGCTTTAAACTTTCAGAGACATCGTACTCTCTTTCGTATCTTCCTGCTATATTTTCTGATTATAAGCTAAACTTGCTTGTCTGATGCATTTGACATATTCTTTGCTTGGTTGCTGCATACTTTCTGCTCTACCTTTGACGCTGTGCCTTTTCTCTTTCCATATGCTTGTAAATGAGAGATATAACTAATAGTTGGTGTAAATGAGCATGGTTGGTGAACTTATATTATCGATAAGCTTGGTAAGATGATGACACTTTTTTTTTTTGTAATGGGATGGGAACACTTTTAATTTTAATTTTTAATTTAGATATAATTATGTTTATTATTAAATAGCAAAAGACTGTCGTCCTCAAACTTTTCATCTTTTAGTTTTTTTTTCCTGTGTAAACCCTACATGTAAATATCATTCGATTCATTACGCCTACTATATAGTATTAATACCAACTAAAATCCAAACATAACAAGCAGATGCTTGACTGGCAACGTGGGAGGCAGGGAGGATTGCATCGACGCTATACTACGTTCATAGTGCTCCAGCACATGGTAGAAAGACAAAATAGTTAAGCAGCTGCACTGGAAAGCCTATGAATGAAAAGAAGACCTTATAGGATTACGTGCAAAGGGTTTCAACCTTGAGTAAATTGTTTACTGAAGGGGAATAAAAATTGGACACCTGCATAAGTATGTTGGAAGTAATTTTGAAGTATTTCCTGAGATAAATTTCATGTTGCCTTGGTTAAGAATAAGCTCAGAGTATAATTAGTCCGATATCATTTTGATGGATGCTTCGTGCCCAATAGGTTTGCTCTTTTTTAACTTCTGAGCCTTGCTTTTTAGACATTGGATCTTTAAGCGGGACACAATGGCAATCCTCTAGGTCAGATGTTCTATTAAGTTCCAGATACTTAAATACTTTCTATTATTTGTTTCTAGCTTGACTAAGATTCTGATTGCAGTATGTGCTAATATATAGTATTCAAGGAAGGACTTTGAAAGTGGCAAATATTATGCTGTCTTGTGTATATATCTTGTGATTGATGTTGAGATAGGTGGATCCAATGCAGTATGATTTCCTAATGCGGTTAAACTAAGGTTTTTCCCTTCTATAAGTAGAAACCTGCCACATTCAGTTCACACACGTAAAATAAAAGAGAAAAAGACACAGTAATTGCTTCTTCATTAGCCTCAAGAAATGCTATAATTTTCGTCAAATCGTAAAAATATTTATAATGAGTACATCTGTTATTGTTGTTTTAGTTTCAAATAAAGATCTGATGAGTACATCTGTTAATGCTGCAGTGATGAAGGCATATCAGATGACGAATCTGAACGTGAGGTGTTTAGAAGATGCGAATGTGTCATCCAATAGATTGTATCTAAAGCGGAGGGATTACACCGAGTTCTATCACTTTCTGTAGTAGACATTGCCTCTGCCTTTTTGCCTAGCTTGCTTGGTGGATGGATATGCAACAACTTATATAAATTTTGGCCTGCCCCGTTGAGTTTTCGTTGGCCTGTTTGTAATTTGTGATCTTATCCTGCATCACTGAGCAATTTTCGATTTTTTTTTTTTTTTTTTTTTTTTTTTTTTTTTTTGGGTGTCTTGGCTTCTATATTTTCTAGCATTCTTTTCCCCTTTTTTTTGTTAAAAATATTTTCTTTTTATTTAAGTTTACTCGTTGTTGTGTTTTACTTGCTCAACGCTCTCAGATGTTGGCATTTGCTTCTTGATGTTTTACTGGAAAAATCATATGTTTGCTGTTTAGCAACTATTTTCAATTCTTTCTTCTTTTTTTTTTATTGCTTTGCAGGAGACTGTTTTGGTGGATGTTGTTCGTTTTCTTTAGGTATAATTTTTATGGGTAATCGTTGACTCTCCAAGGACAGCAATTTTGTCCTCAAGCCTTCATTGAAACAGATTACTCTTTGGATCTATGCAATTTCTCGCTGTTCGAAAAGCTACAGAGCTTCGGCCTTGAGGCCCTTGGGGCTGTCTCTTCCGAGACATCTGAGAAAATTGAAGCTCTTGGTCTTTTGGCCATGAGAACATCAAGCTATTGAAGGGAGTGATACCTATCGAGATTTTGACAATCCTCTTGTCGGTGCTTTATCTCCGTCGAGTATTATGCGCAGAGCAGAAAATTTTTGAAGCTCCTGCTTTAAAAAGACAGAGATTGTAAGCCCCAGAACAGATGTCCTAGTTAGAGCTTTTGATTTTGCTGTAATTGAAAGCCGCTTGTATTTTTACTAATAACACTACTCGAATGTTCTTAAATGAACATCATTTCACAAGGCTGAAAACCCACAAAAGAAGAGAGAGAGAGAGAGAAAGAGAGATTGAGGGAGGGAGGGAGTATAAAACTGACATTTGTGGTCCATTAACATACGAATAAAAGCCAAGATGGCTGAATACCTAAAGCAGAACATAACATTCATCTACCCCATACTTCATGATATCTTTTCTCCGGTTCCAGGAGTGTGCTCAAAGAATATCTAGATCGTGCAGAACCACATTTAGCAATAAAAGATGTGCAGATCACTCGGTTTACAGTTGCACAAATGAAATAAAGAAAAATTGAAAGAGAGACAAATCACATATGTAGATAAAGAGTACAAATCTAGCCAATCTTTTCGTAAGCTTAAGGCTATTTTACGAATTGCTTATTTACTGCATTAGGACAACACAAGGCTGGTTGTGCTCTCTCAGAGCACTTCAGGTATGTAAGCTCCCATTGCATCTGCAGTTGATGCTCTCTCGAATCAAAATGGCATCTTTCAATATGATTAAGAGGATAGCCCTCGCAGCGCCACATTCGTTTCCTGTAAAAAGTAACAGAAGAAAAACATGGATGAGAACTCCAAGCTTAAAAAGATTGCTTAATCAAATCTAAGCTCAATGTTGTATATAGACAATGACATGTAACACAAGTGGAGATGAATCTACAAGTGAACAAAATACATCAGAAGAGCATATGTACGCAGAAAATTCTCCCAAATATAAATAAAATCTAAAGCAACTCAAAAGAAGAAAGATTGATTAAGTAGGATTCACGTTAATAGTTTGAATAAGCAAAATAATTACGACCATCCAGATCTGCGAGTTAACGTTAGATCAACGGTAATAAAATAAAATAAAATAAAATAAAAATCTTTAGAAAAGAGAAGGCTGGGCAACGCTAATCAGCCGTATATACAGTCTCGCCGAAAGTGACAAGCTAAAATCTGTAACTCTTGTAAGAAAACAAAGATATTCCACCCTACATTTTGAACATGTCAAGATATGATGACTGCAAATTGCATACTATGCAGGCACGTACTGAAGTAGGCAAACTAAAACTTAGCAAAACCACTAAAATTACTGCTGCTGAAACAGCCAAATCACTTGGACAAAAGGATAACATTTCGAAGCAACCAACAACAAGATACTTCCGATACTGTGTTTTAACTTCTTTTCTTCACCCATCTGTCTATGATTTTTACATTTGTACGAAATCTAATTCTACCCTTTATTATGAATATTATTTACCATATCTTGATGATTCATGCAGCAGTTTCCTGCTAACTTACCAGTGACATCCAATCCGTCTGTGAGGCATAAATATAGTAGTGTACGAAGCATTTCACTTTCCAATGAACGAATATATCAGACTTTCATATTACAATCATACGCATTGAGGACTGACAAACAACCCACAATTACAAAGAGAGTTTTACCTCAATATTGTTCAAAGAAAGGTCAAGTTTATAGTCGTAATATGAACAATAATAAACCTATTAGAGATCATTCAAACATCCCACGGATTCTCTCGAAAACATCCAATTCCGCTATGTCAAACCTCATGAATGCAAGTATTATAGCAGTATTTTCCTACTCCCCATCTTGTTGCTGACTGGTATCATAGATGACAGGTTGCAATAGGAAGTAAAAGACCCATCCTAGCTTGCATGGAAGTGGTATCACTTTATAATTCAAACACCAAAACAAATCATTCTGCCAAAGAACTTGAGGCAAGCAACTCATATCTCTATATGCTCGTAGCGAAATTGGGAAAGCTTGAGGGAAAAACTCTACCTTCGTAAAAATTTAGAACATCCAACCAACTTAATTTTTAGGGCGATACAACACACCTTGACTATTGTCACATAAAATGCCCCTTAAGTAGACAAAAATCACAATAGTGAAGTTGGCAACTCAATATTGCAATAACAATCAGCTACAACAAATGAACAATGACATTGTAGACTATTTTAGCTCCACACATTGAATGAAACTTGTTTCTTTAGGCTGGCTATGCCTTATTTCTTAAAAAACAGCAATTTGTGCATTTCTTTTATAATATTTAACTTTCAGTAAAACTTACAAACAGCTTGAGACACCCCCCCATAATCTAAGGGGCAAAAAGTTAATTGTCATATGAACCCAAAAAAAATATCAACAACTAAATCGTGAAATTGCTGTTTACTTCAGCTAAAACATTTATAGGTACCAAGGATGGAAAAGCATGATAATATTAGATCATCAGCTTTCACATTTCATATTAAGATGGCTTGAATTAAATTTTCAGTTTAATTACTACTAAATTTAACAAAAACTGGTAAGGTGTAAACAGATAAAGGAAAACAAAGAAAAAAAATGGAAGAGATCTTTACCTCATCCACTCAAATTCTCAGCAGAAGCATCAATCCCGTCGTCGTCGTCGTCGTCATTATCATCATCCTCTGTTCTCTCAGCATCTTCATCCTCCTCCCCCTCTTCCTCCCTAATCTTAGCTATCTCCGCCTGCGCCCTCTCCAAGATCTGCCTCTTCTGCACCTCTAATTCTCTCTGGAAATCCTTCCTCATCCTCTCCAGCTCCGCCATCTGCTGCCTCTTGCTATGCTCCATCTTCTCATATATCTCCCCAAACTTCCGGATCGACTCCGCCAGCATCCTATACGATGAGTACGAAACCCTAAACCCTCTTGCCCTCGGCGGCGGCGGCCTCCCATCCGACTCTTCATCATCATCGTCACCATCAACATCATCATCCGTCACGCTATCCGGCACCTTGCCATGCCCGTTGGAACGGGCAAAGGCGTACTCTCCGGCATTAACTCCAATCGGAAGCTGCGGCATTTGCTGCTGCGGTGGCGGCTGATGCTGCCGCGACGGAGCAGGCGGCGGCGGGGGTGACGGCGACGACATCAACTCGTCCATCTTTTTGAAGTAGATCCAGCTGCTGCTACTGCTGCTCGACCGGGAGGTCGGATCCGCCAACCTCGCCTTCTCCTTCTTGTACTTCTTCTTCAAGGTATCCACCCGATTCCGGCATTGGGACTCCGACCAGGGGACTCTCCCCGCCTGAGCCACCTTCCTCGCCACCTCGCTCCACTCCTCGGCGCGGATGCTCTTACGCTCGTTCTGGACGAAGCGGTCGCCCCACGCCTCCAGGAGCGCCAAGGTCGACTCCTCCGACCAATCCGTGGCGGGGGAACCTCGCGCCGGACCCGGCGCCGGACCCGGCGCCGGCGCTGGCGCTGGCGCTGGCGCAGGCGCCGGTGCCGGAGCAGGAGCCGGAGCCGCCGCTGCAGCGGGGGTCACGCGCGGGGCGAACTCGAACCCTAGAGCATACCTATCGATCCGCCGCCGCTTCCCGCGGCTATCCGGGGAATCGCGTCCATCCTCGTCGTCCTCGTCCTCCTCCTCCTCCTCCTCCTCATCATCATCATCATCATCGTCGTCGTCGTCGTCGTGCTCCCTATGGATCTTGCGGAATCGATCTACGGGCTCGACCTCGTCGTCCTCGTCGCCATGGCCGGGATCCAGGTCGTTGGGGTCATCGTCGTCGCTGCGAGGGTCGAGATCTGCGCCGAAGGGGCGGAGGAATTGGGAGGAGGGGTAGGGCGTATCGCGTAGGTGGGGTTTGGGGCGGTGGAAGGGTCGCGAGGTGGAGGAGGATAAGGGAGCTCGGCGGGTTTTTTGGGGGTAGGGATTTGGGGGATACCTCGCGTCGTCCTCGGTGTCATCCATGGAGGGATCGGAATAAAAATAGCGAATAAGACTTGGAATAAGGTGGGGGCGGGGGGGGGTGGAGAATAAGTTGGGGGAATAATTGGGTGGATAAGGATGAGATCGGTGGTCCGGTGAGTTGGGGGGTGGGAGAAGGGATGAGGAAGGAGACTGGGGCAGAGGAGGAGGAGGAGGAGAGGTGGGCGACCGATTCGACTCGGTTAACTCGGTGTCCGAGCCGGGTCGAATCGGGCAAACTGCCCGAGTTCCATTTAGCGGGTTAGGTTTGGGTTCGGGTTCAATTCGCGACCCGGCGACTAGCACGTTAACGTTTTTCCCGTTCTCTTAATGGGCCCAAAACAGACACCACCTCGGTACTTAATGGGCCGACGTGGGCTGCGCTACAAACCTTTCACTACTCCACAACCCCACTCATGACCTCTGCTTAAAATAATTTTTTTTTTAAAAAAAAATGTTAAATTCTAACTTTTGCTTCCAGTTAAATTGAATATGTATCGCTCCTAATATAAATTAAAAACATCATACAAAGTGCACTACGTAATTTTCAAAAACATCTTTCTGAAAGGGTGGTTGTTTTGAGCATTGATTCCATGAAGAAATAAATTTCTATAAATACCTAAACTTTTGATGGATCATATGTGCAAATTTTTGATGATTTTGACGTGTTTAGTAAAACTATTAGGATACTCTGACATGCAGAAGCACTAGTTTGCTCCAAACAAGTCTATAAATATGATTACTTAATCAGCTAATTGATGTGTTTCTCTGATAATTCTATATACTATCTAAATAGTTGGTGGCTAGAGATTTATTTTCTCCATTAGTGGGGAATAAATCAAAATTTTTAAATTTTTAGGGACACTTAATTTGTTTGCTTGCTTGCTCAGTGGCACAAATTATATTATTTAAGCATAAGCTGAGTGATAGTGTTCTTATCAATTAGAGGTGTGAGAGGTCCACATTAGCCCTTGATTTTAGACCCCTTCAAATAATACTATTTTTGAAAAAATGAGGAGGTTGATAGAATAATGAGTTCATCTTAAGATGGTGTTTCTATATATTATATTAATCCAGATTCCAGACCAGTGAATCTTATTGTGTACCTAACAAATTACATGCTAGATCTGCATACTGGGATACATAGATTGGTTCCGAGGGAACAATATCTATTAAAATAAAATTCTCATTATTTTTTTTATAGAGGTATTGATTTTTATAATAATATGGCAAAAACAATTTGAAGTTACAATGTTCTTCCAATTAGATAGAAAGAAAAATTAATAATAATAACTGAATTTATGTATTTTTAGTTGATAGTTTTGACTTAATCAATTATTAATATTAGTAGAATGGATTATTTTATATTTAATAGTAGAATCGATTTGCCGATTGAAAGCGCGAGAATAGTTCTCGCATCAGCGGTGCGTAATAAAAGTTTTGCATCAATTGTTTGAATCACAAGTGGCAAAAAAATTTAGTGGTTGATACTCAAAATTTCGAGTTTGAAGTCTAATTGTTTCATATTTTTAACTAAATTTATTTAAAATAAACAAAGTTGGTGTATAATTTAATTATTTTGATTCAGTGATTTACGACCAATAATTTATTTGTATTAATAGAATAAGTAAGTAATTAACTCACTAAAAATCCATGCAATGCACAACTAAATATCTTCTAGTATAGAGCATTGAAGAGGTATGTGGAATCATTTAGATCATTTTTTATAAACCAATTAGACCCTTAAAAGAAAAAAGAAAAAAAAAAAAAAAAAAACTTTCCCTTTTGTTTTTTGATTTTTGAAATGTACATAATACTTTAATTGAATTACAGGTAAATTATTAATAATTATGTCGAGCAGTTCTGAGGCGAATTTTTCGTAATTCGTGGGATTAGAATGCTACAATCATGGAACCGAATACTGAGTAAGGTTTTAGCATAAAATATTATATCTAATCTTAAATTAACAATTAATTAATCCTCGTAATTTGAGTGCTTTAGACAATTCTGGGTTACATGAATCTAACACTCCACCCTGTTCCCAAATCCTAATACATTCCTTTTTTTTTTTACAACTTTTTTTTTATATAATAATAATTATAGGTATAATGACACACACCGCACGTGAGAAAAAATCTCGTACATGCAGCGGATCAAGGGTCAAAGTTTGATGACATTTCCGTAAAAATCTCAACCGTCTAATTAATAATAAAAAATTTAAAATTAATACATGAAATTTTTTAAACAGTTCATAAACTCGACTCTTCAAAACTTAATCATTACTGCTAAAATTAATAATTTTAAAAATATATATATAACTTGTGATATATATATATATATATATATATATATATATATATATATATATATATATAATAGAAAAGATTATGAAAAAATATTTTTTTTTTCGAACAAATAATTCAAAAAACTTTGTATCTTATGAAATATAATTAGGAATGGTTCAAACTCCGGTGTATAGATCATGATCAACGGGCGTTGACACGTGGCAAGATTAGCACGTGCGATGGGCCCGTGCGAAGGTGCGAGGCCCACCGAATAAAATATCGAACGAATCTAAAGAGGAGGCCCATGGGCCGTCTAAGAGCCCGGCAATGGTTTCAGAACGATTACTTTGAGATTCGTGCTGTGGGTCCCGTCGTTTTTTTTTTTTTTTTTTTGGTGGCTCGGAACTTGCGAAAAAGCAAAAAAATAAATAAATAAAATAAAGCTGAGTCACGCAAAACGACAAAAACAACCACTCGCCGTCGCATACTCGCCTTTTTTTTTTTTTTTTTCTTTAATTTATTCAATTATGCGTATTCAATTTTCAAATATAAGTTCAAATGTTTCGCACGTGCGAAGCACGTGTCCGTATAAAACTTTCGGTGCGCCTTGGTTTTATTTTATAAATAATAATAATAATAATAATAATTTTTCTGCTTTGTGCAAATTCTCAGGATGAATGGCTAAATTATCTATTGGTAAAAAAATTAAAAATTATGCATATAAAATTTTATAAATTTCAATACCAAATGCTACGCATCGGATCTATCTGCGATATTTCTGTATAAAATATTTAGTTACATTTATTGAATCTATCTGCTAATATTAAAATCAACATTGTTGTCATCATCTACTGTGAATAATCTGCAGTATGTGTGATAATTTTTGTCCAAATTTACAAATTATTTGATGAAAAACTGGGAAACCATAAGAGCTAACGAATTTTGAGTGTCTTTAATGACGAAGATTACAATGTTAAGAAAAAAGTTAACTAATTGTTTAATTTGTTTTTGTACAAAAACTAACACGTTTTGTTAACGGGGTAAAAATGTATATAACTTATTTGAACTATGGATTATGAATTGGTTACTTTAACACTACAAATTTTTTATTTTATTTTTAATTTTACTATCTAGCATTTCGATTTATTTGATTTGAGTCAATTAATAATACTTTAATTTTAAAATTTAAATATATTATTTATCTATTCAAATTTTATTAGCATACTTTGTATAATTTTTATAATTATATATTTATTAAAACTAATAATTAGCTTATATTATGGAGTTAAAATATTAATTACTGATTTAAATCAAATAAATTAAAAAATTAGCTAATAAAATTTTAATTTATTTTTCTCCTACGTGGTAGGGCGAATGTTTTTTTTTTTTTAAAAAAAAAAAACATAATATACTATTCGTTTGTTTATTTTAAAATAAATTTAATTAAATATATAAAATAATTATATTTTAAAATTAGAATATCGAATACCAACCATTAAATTTTTTACGATCAAGCCCTTTACGAACGTTTTTTTTGGACGCTCAAAAATTCAGAAGGGTGAAGGATGGCTTTACTGGGAGAGGGTGGGATTGGAATTTGATTCTAGAAGGTTTCAGTCCTATATTGCAAAATGAAAAAGATATGGTACAGGGACTGAAAACTTTGTTTGACTGTGGTGCTATGGTCGGTGGAAGACACAATAGGCAGGATTAGGTAAAATGGAGATGGACCAAATATTCGCAGTGAAATCGCGATGTGCAACTTTTTACATGACGGAGCATATGTACGCTGCGCATATCGCTCTAAAAGTTAAAATTTTTATTTTGCCGTGTTTTCGATAAGGGGATAGGAATGTATAATGTGATTTCCAGGGTCATTTATTCTAGAACTATTCTAGTTTCAGCACGTTTAATTCTTTTAACCTCTTGGACCTTACAAATTTTGGAAGTGTCACATAGTACTAGACGATGTAAGACTCGTCTCATCTCATTAGTCTTAGCTGACCTTATAGAGCTGCGGTCATTAACCGGAGAGCCACACTCTACCCGCTATATAACTCGAGACTCATCTCACATTTGTGACTGGTGATTGGCTCCGATACCAACTGTGATGTCCCAACTTCTCAGTGGTCACCCATCCTAAAATTACTTTAGTTCCACCACGCTTAACTCTTTTAATCTCTTAGACTTTGCTATCATCCAAAATATTATAGCGGGATTAAAAATTTTAGTTCTATTATATTATTTATATATAGGAGTATTTTAAATTCCGGAACCGTGTGTGCTTTAAACGTCTAATAGAATATTTGATATCAAATAAAAAAAAATAATAATAACAATGAAGAAAAAGCTAACAGTTATTGCGGCTATATAATGAATCACGCGGTTGAAACGAACCACAAAAAAAAATTCATAACCAAAAAAAATTCATAACCGAAAAGATATGTCTTTGGAAGACTAACCAATCGTCTCGATATATATTTTTTATTTTTAAAAAATTTATTCTTTTTTTCGAAAAATGTTTGTCTCACTCTTATAATCTCATTTATTTTATTGATAAATAAAATTGTTAATATATAGAATATTTTTTAAAAATATATATATATAATTAAAATTTTAAAATATTTAATATTTAATTAAAAATAATTTATAGTTCAACTAAGTTCTGTTTTACACTCTACAATCTTCATAGTACACTTATAATTATTAATCACTTTGTCGTTTCCTAATCTTTTTTTTCCCAAGCGAAGCATGAAGCATCCTACGCCGTTCACAGTCCTTCCATATAGTGTGTACACCGCACGTGGATACACGTGTAATGCGACCCATTTTTTTAGTTTTTTATACAGCGCCTAATCACTTCGATCGTAACCGTCGGATTCCGAAAGAACGGACGGATCTTCTAGACTTCGGGTTTAAGTATAATTAATCAATTAATTAGATTGGAGTTTGGTGTGGTTACGCCACAAACGTTCATTTTTGTGATGGCGCTCGTTAGTGCGTAATTCAATGAATCGTCACACGAACAACAACAATTAGTTTGTCATAGTCAAACGTTGTACCTGAACATTTTTTTTTTTTTTTTTTTTTTCCCCCCTTATTTTAGGGGATTAGGTTGCATTGATTGTTATTGGTGTTATGTGGACTATGACAGATTCATTTAAATTTTATGAATAATAAATACAAATATATTAAATTTATCTTTAAAAAAATTGATTTTATTATCTAAATTTTTAAATGATCTTTAATTTTAAAATTTGAACTTATGTTTTAAATTTTTTATAAATTTAGTTAATATATTTTATATAATTTATATAACTAAAAATTTATTAAAATAAATAATTAGTTTTTAATTTTATATTCGAAGAGTCGTCGAATTATTTAAACTGTACAAATTGAAATACTGAATATTAAAATTAAAATTTTAAACTATCGAATAATTAAATCAAATTTGATATAATTTTACTTAAATAATATAACATTATATATATATATATATATATATATATATATATATATATATATAATATATATATATATATATATATATATATATATATCACACTAAAAGTGAATTAGTATATATAATACCTGCTCTTAACTTGTTTTTCTCTTTATAGTGTCCACCAATTTAGAATGCAAAATAAATTTTTTTAATAATAATAATAATAATAATAATAAATAATTTGAATATTCGATTTTTAAAATAATATACAACTCTAACTCGTTGCTCGAATAATATTGAAATTAGAGAAATCTATAAAAAAAAAAAATTAAAAGGAATTTTTTTTTTTTTTTGATCATCATGTAAATAATCTTTCGTATATTATTGATTCATTGGCAAATTAGGGGATATTATATATATACACTCCAAATGGGGTGTATATATTTTATCTATTTAAGAATAAAAATTTATTCAACGGTCATTTCGAAATTATCGATAAAATTTATTTTATTCTTAAATAGATAAAATATAAAATATATACCTATTTAAAATGTACATTTAGTTTTTTTTTTTTTAATTTGTATAATGCTTTAAGAACATTTCATTTAATATTTTAGGAGACTCATAGTCGTAGTTGGACTTTATTTGTGAGTGACGCATAAAAAGGAAAAAGAAAAAGGTAAACCAGAACTTTCTACATACATCCCAACCATAAAGTAATTAGCAACAATCCCTTCGTACTAATGATCATTTATTACATTACTTGGGACTATGATTTAATCTTACAGTACAATGGCTATATTAGGATTTTATATATATATATATATAGAGAGAGAGAGAGAGAGAGAGAGAGTGTTCGATTATTATATTATTGATTATTGATAGTGCGAAGTATTTAGAATTATCAAATTTTTTATCCTTAAATTAATTTTTTTGATCATTTTCATCAGATTTTATTATTTTTTCAACCACCTATTAAATTCAAGAGGATCACTATCATCTTAACTACACATCTTTTAATGTAAAGATTAAAAATTTAATAGCACTAATTTGGTACTATTAATAGCATTCCAGCCTAGCTCTCTCACTTTCTCTCTCTCTGCAATGTTATCTCGATACCAAACGTGCTCCGTTGTCACTTATTTATTTTTAATAATGGAGCTTTCAAAATAACGATCAGCACCGTTAAATATTATTTAGATCATTTAAACCATGTAAAAATTAAATTTCATATTTTTTTAATAATTTTTTTTTTCCATTAAATAATATAAAAATAAATGGATGAAAATAAAAATTTCTCAAACAGAGATGATAGGAGTTTTATAATCAACATCGAGAGTACCGATCTTATTTTATATATTTTTTTAAAAATTCTAATTAAAATTTAATTAATTTATATTTTTTTCTATTGTTAAATGAGTAAAAGACTCATTTTTATTATTAAAATTATAAATTTTATAATTTTTTGATCATTAAGTCAATACGCTGAAAAAAATTAAAATTAAATTTTTAAATATTTTCAGTGGTCTACATCATATTCAATAATACCAAATATCAATTTAAAATTTTTATCATCTAAAATAAATGAATGATAATAAAATTTATTTGCTTCAGCATTCTAACTCTCTCTCTCTCTCTCTCTCTATATATATATATATATTTAAATTAAGAACTAAATTGAAACTATGTTAATTTCGCCTCAAGAAAGGTTGAAGTAATTACAATTTTGAGTCCATATTAAATAAAACAATTTATTAAATATAATTTGTAATATGTAATTGAATCCTTTGTCTACTACAGTTGTGTTTTACGCAGTACGTAATATTTATGTCCAATAAAAATTTATTTTATGCATTTAATCAATCAATCAACATCAGGTGAGTGTCAATGATGTACAATAATAATAATAATATAAAAATAATTAAAATAATAATTAAATTGGCTTTTCTTGATTGCCATGATGCAATTTCGTTTCTTTTGCTTTTGAAAAGTTAACAGAGTTAGTAACATTCACTAATGAGAAAATGGTGGAAATTTTTTTACCCTTTTTTTTTAAAAAAAATAATGAATAATCTGTTTTATTTGTTATGAATATGAATTAGACAATAAAAGTGAGACAGTAAAATTTATAGAAAAAATAACGGAAAAAAAAGAAAAAATATGTTCTCACCTTCGTGATTGGTATGAGCGGCGAGGCGGTCGGGTGGAGGTTATTCGGTAGAGATGGCTAAACTTTTTATCTACCTGTCGGCAAACTGATAAATAATTTGAAATATTAAAACAAAGTTAATTTTCAACTGTACTGATTCAATCCCTTTACGTTGTTACGTGGGCTATAAGTGTGCTAGCACAGTGTACGAATCTCTAACTTGTTTTTTTTTTTTTTTCTACAAAATATTTAACATAACATTGTCATTGTTTACCTACATGTCCTGATTTTATTGGTATAATATAGAGCTTTATACGCTTTTAATTTCATACCAAAAAAAGAAAGGTACTTGTTTTACTCATTCAATCTAATTTCAATCTAATTTTTTTTAAATTTTGTTATTTGAACTGATTTTTAAAATATTACAGAATAAAAGTAACCAATAATAAATGTGCGCCGCGTTTGGTGGTTGTAGCAAATTTCTGCAACTAAGATTGCAAAAGATCAAATTTTGCATATGAGAAGAGTACTCACAAAGCCACCTGGATTGTTTTGATGCAACAGTGAGAGAGAAAGAGAGGGAGAGGGAGCATCACACAATCTCATATTTCTACACACCCAGTACTCTCTCTGAGTCCAAAAGCTCCTCTCTCTCTCTCTCTCTCTCTCTCTCTGATGCACAGAAACATTTAAAGGAGAAAAAGGACTCTAAAACTGCAGGAGGTGAGGTGTTTTTGTATCTCTTTTTCATGTGTAAAAATGTCTCCTTTTTCAGGCATTTTCTGGATTTGTTTTTGGTCATCCGGGTTTCGTAATTCTTCTCATTTTTTGTGTAAAGATCTCTCCTTTTCTTGCGTTGTTCTAGATTTTGGCCATCTGTAGAACCTGCAATTTGTGGCGTCTAAATCGTTGATCTGGGCATTTTGTGGTGTGTTTCATCTTGACATTGGGGGACATTTTTCTCTTTTTATCTTTTAGATTAGTGGGATTCGATCACCTCTTTGAGGTTATTGATCAAACTTTTTCTTGATCTTTGATCAATGTGTTTATTTTTTTGGATATGATTTAGATCATATGGTTCTGTAAATTTGAGTCCTTTTCTGATGCATTCACTTACCCCATCCCCTTTTCAATGCTTGCTCTTCCATGGTGGGTGTTCTAATTGTTTTGCTCCTTGTTACATACCACTACTATTTGATCTCTCTTGCTTTTTAATTGGGTTTTTCTAAATTACAAAAAAATGTTTGTTTGTTTGTTTTTTTCATCTTGGATTGGTATTGATGGTTGTATTAGCAAACATGGGTTTTGTTGTATAGTTCTATTCATTTAATCTGCATGCAAGTGAAAATTTCCTTTTTTTCTCAGAACTTGTTGATCTATAAATTTGGGTTCTTATTAGTGCTTTTTTTTTTTTTTTTTTTTTTTTTTTCTTTCTCTCTCTCTCACTATGATCAATTATTTATTGTGCCTTACATCTAACTCTATATAGTTCTTTCATTTTCAGGAACTTTTTTTTTATTGTAGCCCCCTTTTGGAGGAGTTGCCCTGCTGAAAAAGATCAAAATCTTAAAGGTGATAAAATGGCAGAAGCAGCATCAGCTCCCAACTCCTCATCTGACTCCCTTGCGCAAAAAAACTGCTTCTTTAGAGTCCCTGGCCTCTTTGTGAGGCTGAGCACAAAGGGCTTATTAGATTCTGAGTCAATTTGGAGCCCCACCTCTACTTTGGATTCTAAGGTTTTCTCAGTTCTTGGCTCCACCATTGTTAGCTCACCTAGATCAGCTGGCCTGTATGGGCCGCAACCGAAGAGATTGGAATTGGATTGCAACAGGGTGGGGCTTGGCTTAGTGGGTTCTCTGAATGATGAGAGCATTACTGCTTCTGGGAGCAGCAGAAAATTGCTTCTGGGGCCAGAGATGAGGGTCAATGTACCAAGCTCAAAGACCCACCTGCATATTGAGGAGAACTCTTTACAAGCACCTATTAATCCTAGTTATGAATTGAATAAACAAGAATCAATGCTAGAGTTGAAATTATCCGAACCTATTGATCAAAATATGCCCAATAGTTCGCATTCTAATTCCCTGTCCCTTCCATTAGTCGGTGGTCGCATAAACTTGCACGATTTTCCTAGTTCTAATTCGAAACCGATGTTAGATGATACTTCTGATGGATTCATAAGTAACCAGTCCATGAATGAGATCACACAATCCGAGGAGTATACTTGCGTTATCTCTCGTGGTCCTGACCCGAAAACAACTCACATTTTTCGTGACTGTGTATTGGAGACACGCACAAATTGCTCGCCCGTAGAAGATGTCAAAGGCTCTCTTTTTGTTGTTGAGCCCTCCCAAGATTTGCCAGTCTATTCTTGCGATGACATATTTAGCGTTTGCTGCTCCTGCAACAAGAAGTTGAGTGAAGGGAAAGACATCTATATTTATTTGTAAGCAATCATAAATTACCCGTTGCTTGTTATCATCAATTTCGCAGTTAAATAGCTCGTTTCTAATCTTATTTGCAACGTAAATTGTAGGGGTGAGAAAGCGTTCTGCAGCCCCGACTGCCGGGAAATATTTATCATGGAGGAAGAGTCCATGAGAGGCACTCTTGGTTCTTCGAAAATAAACTATCGCGACGACTGTGTCTTCGAACCAATCAATAACTGACGAGCAATACTGCAACTTCTGCCGAGGCGAACAGCTTTGATCATTCGTATATTAAGAGCTGTGTTCTTTGTTTGTGCTGCAGCCATGAATGATCACTATGTAGATGCAGTTGTTCGCCGGCGATTGTTGCTCTTGATTATTGTCATTTTGAGTTGTTTTTGTTTTTGTTTTTGTTTTTTTACTTATCTAATGGCGAGCTTTTCGTTCGACTTATTATTCCGAACGAAAAGGGTGATGATAGCCAATGCATGGGCTTCAATAATTTTCTTTCTTTCATAATGACTGTGTTGTGTTTTGTGACTGAATATGAGATAGTTGAGAACATATGTTGGCTTATTTACTAGTGATGTTTGGTTCTTTCATGTTTGTGATAAATGAAATATTGAATGAATGTTTGGTGAGGTGTGTATTTCTTAATCTTGTGACATGGTAACACATTTTGTTCTTCCATCCAAAGCACAAGAACTCTCTTAGAAGCAAAGAATTCACCTTCCATCTATCTCTTTCATTTTGCCTTATAGCTTTTGTTACACTTGTTTTCTTGCCTTCATCCTATGATCTTTTACATGCCTTAGATGCAAAGGTTTGGGAAAATATATTTTTGTGTGAAAAGTGAAAACTACTGCTTACATTCCTAAATATCCTGAATAAGTCTGTTTCTGCAGTCCATTTCTGATTTGATTTTTGGAGCAGTTTCTTCATTTAAAACGAAAAATAATATTTCAAATGAATAGTGGTATAAAAAGCTGACTATTTATTAGAATATAAAGACTTGTCTCTCCACTGCTTTTACTGTCCTGTGCCACTGACCCCACACCCTTACACATGTTTGAGTGAAAGTGAGCCCACGTAGTATTTGATGAACAAACTTTTTCTTTACAACAGATGTGCAGTGCTGAGTCCCAGTCAAGCTTTTGGTATTTGATGAACAAACTTTTTCTTTACAACAGAAGTGCAATGCTGAGTCCCAATCAAGCTTTGAATAGCTTGTGCCACACCTTGCGTGTGCGAAGAAATTAAGCGACTGTTTGGTTTGGAGTAAGTAGAGCATTTCACGAAAACTCAAAACAACCCAAACATTACCTTCTTACGTCGTTAGCTGCATACTCTAGCGTTAATCCTGCTAGCTTTTAATTTTACTCTAATTTTCTTTCAAATTTTGTGAGATTAGAAGTTCTTGGTAATACACAAATTGTTGGTATATTTGAAATGAAAAAACCAACCTTTCTAAATGTTTTCATCTCCAAGTTCTTCAGAGGAGACAAAAGAATAAAAGATAATCATATAAAACCGAATCAGAATAGCAATATATTTATGCATGTTTCAGAAATCAAGAAGAGTTAACACATAATCTAGGCCTAATAATAAAAGTACAAACATACAAAAGGCAATTTTTTTTTTTTTTTTTTGTTTTCTTTACCTTTCGTGAAGGTAAATAAAAATATTCTAAACAAAAAGACGCTTCCTAAACTTTATTTTCGCTCAAAATCCCTTTACACACCATTGGTTAAAAATGGCTGCCGAGGACAAACAACAAGGGTTAATACAATTCACGCCGCTTCCAAAGATCATTTCGATGATCGCATAACGGCGCTTCGTTGAGAAACTCGTCCAAAGCTGGAAGCCGACTCGATAAAATGAAAGAGTTGGGTGTGTAGTTTTGTAATGGCTTCTCTGCTGGAGATGCAGAAGACTCATTTCGACTTCTTTTGCTCCGGTGCTCTAGATCCTATAATGCTACAAATAGGTAGGTCATGTGACTGAAGCAGGCGTAGTGCGGGATGAACTTTGAGGTCGCGCATCAACAATTTCTCGCCCACATCTAAGTCGCTTAAGTCCACATCTATGTATGGTGGAATAATGTCGGCCGGGCAAAGAAATTTCACCGTCCTTTTTATGGTGTTGAAGTAAGCCCCTGCGATGTAAATTTATTTGCCGACGAGTTAACAATAAAGAAAGGACATTTCAAACAACAACAAACATGTAGTGCGGAGATAGAACAACAGCAACTACCAGGAAAAGATCCAAAATATGAAAACAAAACTAGAAACAAAAGAAAGCGCAGCAGTTTGACATTATTCCATTTGAAGTTGCCCCATCGAACTATGTTTTAAAAGGCAAATAACACCTAAAAGACACAGCAGCTAAACAAATTAGAATTATCAGATAAGCAAGTACTATTTCAGTGTGTGAGATGCATCAGAAGTTCTTTTATTTCTTACAAAAAGATCTTAAGATAGGAACTATATCATGTAGCACCTAAACTTTCTTACCTGCATTTATACCATAAAAAAAGTGAAAAGGTGGACAACTCAATATTTAACGTATACAAATGTGTCATAATAACAATCAAGAAGTTACAACAGCAAAAACATGAAAATGAGTCGTCGAAACAAATTAGCAACTAAAATGTCAAGCATTATCTACTGTACTAGAACAAATGCTTAACACACTTGACATGTTAACATGAAGACCAACACACTAAGATGCAACAAATCTCATAGATGGAAGTTCTAGGAATGGTATGCACGAGAAATAGGAGGCCACTTTCACTGCCTTACCAAGAATTGGGTTAAAGGATCATATAAAAAGGACTGTGACGATGAAGCTGGAGATTACAGAAATTTGAATTACGCACGTAAAATGTACATATTAAGCAAATATAATGTCCATCAGATCAGCAAAATTTTCAAGAAACGCGTCCAAGTATAACATACCTTTTCTAAGTCCAGGGGATGCATCTTCTCCTCTGAAAACAAGAGGAACATCAACTTTAAGTAATGCGGAGGAAGGAGCTCTCAAGAATGTGACATTAAGAGGAGCATCAGTGCCTGAATGAAGATGTAACTGCATAATTCAAAGAGCATATATATCAAATAATATGCCCTCTAAAGTAAATTGTAAATTTATGCTTTATTTATTAATGAACATAAAGGCCTGCTCAAATACTCTTAATAAAAACCACTAAGGGATTGAAAAAATAATATATGTAGTCACAAAATTGAGGCGGCTTTTTAATACTTTCAAGGTATACACTTTTGCCATGTATTTCATATGAAACAATAACTCCTCCTATACTGTATAAAGTGAATACCAAGAAGAATCACCTTTAAATTTTGGCATATCCAACAAAAAAGCAAGCAAAGCCGTTATTCTAGATCTCAAGTCCATAAATATCCAAATGGCGAGCAATCATTCTCTTCGTATAATGTCGCTATAAAGAACATTCATTATCACGAAATGTATCACACAATTTCAAAAACATCCTCAAGGAAGACGAGCCATAGCGCCAACGAGCCGCTAAAAGTTACAGCCCATTACTACATTTGTCGCTTCATCTAGTCGTGCTACAGAAATTAGGAAAAAGCGCGGCATGTAATACAAATTAGCAGAGACTTAAGAGGCTCGAGTGAACAGCTAATTCATACGAAAGCACTATTTCGAAGATCTTATTGTTCGATTTACACTCCATGTTCCATGGGATGCAAACACTATAAAGTTTATCCAGCATAACCTGATCTGATTTAGCTATAGCATAGAGGGCCTAACTTCTTATCCATCTACTCTGGTAGCATCGAACTAGTTATATTCATCAATTATCCACAGATAGTGTACTAGATATTCATCAAATTCGTTTGTAAATTCTCAATGAAGCCAGGATGAAGGGTGTTTACCTTCCGGGGCAGGACCCGAACCTTCTCGATGAGATCGCCGGATCCGGCAGGTTCGGACCAGACCTCGAGGTGGAAGAGGCGGGAGAGGAAGAAGGATCGGCCGAGATGGTCGACAAGCTTACGGATCTGCTTGTCCGGGACGGAGACGAGGCGCTTGTTCCCGCCCTCCTCACCCTTCTCCTGCTCGAACACGATGCTCGGCACCCGCCCCGCCTTGCGCTCCTTCGCCGCAGCGCCCTTCCCCGAGGCCCCGCGCGGCACCGCGAGGATCGTCTCCGCGTGCTTAGGATCGGGGCGGGGGAACCCCTCAAGGTACTCCAGCGGCGCCGAGGGGTCCCACCACGAGACCTCCTGATCCACGGCGGCGGCGGCGGAGGAGGAGGAGGAGGGGCGGCCGAGGAGCAGGGGTCTTAGGGCATGGGGGGATCGCCGGAGCAACATCGGAGGAGGACGTGATAGAAGAGTCCCGAGGACGGCGACGGTGGAGAGAGAGTGAGAGAGAGAGAGAGGGAGGGAGGGAGGGAGGGGAGGACGAGCGACGGAAGAGGTTTTGTTAGGTTTTAGTGATCGGGGAAGAGGACGAGCGGGTTGTCCTTAAGATGCGTGCAGCTTTAAGATTCGTGCACTAAGGAGCTTGGGCCGACGAGGTGTTGCTCGGGCCTCGGCATGAAAGCCCGCAAATGTGAAATTGTCTTTACGACGTCTGCTGCATTGAGATTCCAGATTCCGGCGGTAAAGACTTGGGCTGTCGAGTGAAATTACTACAGAATGGGCTTTGGGCTTAGGCTCCAAGTACCTACACGACAGCAGCAAAATTTATACAGAGGAAAACTACATACAAAGAAAAGAGAAGGGATTAAGTTCGATGACCACAGTGGGAGTCGAACGCACTACTTTCTGATCCGAAGTCGACTGCGATATCAGCCAAGATGACAAGCCTAATTTTAATAGTTATCTATGGAAGCTAAAATTCTTGCACGACTAAATTGAGTTAGGAGCTAAAAACTTAGGCCCGCATTTTCTCTAGAGTTATACACCATACACAGCAACGAAGAAACTGTTTCAGTGCCGAAATAATCGAACAAGCCGACACAAAAGATAATAAAACAGAAGAAAACCTTAAAGACATTACAAAGGACGAAGGAGCAAAAGGATGTGATTCACTAATTGCACCAAGGAACATAACTCAACAACAACACAAATGAATTAGATGCTAGTGATTTAACTAATTACGCTGCGACGCGGATGCAGATAGCCTACGAAGCTACAAAAGAACACAGTAGTACAACCACTTTTTCATTTGCCCAATTAGAGCCTACAAAGCTAGGACACAACGACAACAACAGCAGCATTTTGATTTGGCTAAATACTGATCCGCCTACCCACTAGGTCTGACGGGTGTTGTATGATTTGCACTTTTGGCACTTCTGGGCGACCACATGGAACTGGACCTGCGATGTTGCTCCACAGTCGTTGCACAATATGCGTACCTGCAATACCGAGTAGATATCAGTCTTACAATATGCTTCTCAATCTCAGAATATGCACACAGTAATCATTGATCTTAATGCACAGATAACATTGTAGGTTTGGCCATAGTTCTGATATGTTTGTCATGGATTGGACTGTTCTGATAAATGTTTAATATAGGGTATCTCAAAAAACTCCATCTCTCAAAGCCGGTGTTTCTGTTTGCATCTAATGAAGAGTTCTAGACAGAGAACCAGTGAAAAGCACACCTAAACCAAGTTAACATAGAAGAGTCAAGCAAGCTTCGGTTTGAACACAATTACGCTAACAGGTAGGTAATACCGGAATAGCTCACTACATGTAGAATGTAAATACACTTTCTTCTTAAGTGACTGTATTTTCCAGCTAGAACCATGGACAAGAGAAATCTACCATTTTATTTTGAAAAGATTCAGGCATTGGTGTGGCCGCTATCTCCATGTCCAACTTCTCCCATACTTTCGACATGTCACACACAGATTTGGAACAAAGAGGGCACGCATACCTGGAAACAGTTTTGTTATCAAATTAAGCTATATGAACATCGGGCAAGGCAGATGAAACAAGAGACGAGGATCAAACCACCGTATAAACTTACTGCAAGTGTTCTCGCATTTCCTTCAAGCAATGCACGTGAATGGTGTGGCCACATGGCAAAACTGACACATCGTTTCGGGATTCAAAAAGATACTGCAAATCAAGGATATTTTATTAATTTGGAAAACAGAGAAAAACGTCAGATCGAGTTCTCAGGAAAAAAACAAAGAACAATGAGATCGAGTTCTCAGGAAAAAAACAAAGAACAATGAGTACGCAAGGAAGGAAAAGAGTCTCACCTCAAAACATACAGGACAATCATGATGCATTGCTCCTTCAACACATGGATGGCTGTTTTTCAGTATAGTTGAGTAGCAGCAGCCTTCAATTTATACCAAAAACTTAGTTCATTGAGCAAGGTGCAAGAAAATAAGCAACTATTATGCAATGGCAAATAAAGATTAAACCTCAAAATATATGACATCCAAAGAATGAGACTAAATTAGCAAACTCTTGTAAAAGCAATGACACACTGTTCATTTTATGTGTGACAACGTTCACAATTCATAAATGCAGATAAGCATACAACAGGATAAAACTTCTTTCCCTGATAACAAACAAACAAGATATACATATTATTCTCTCCCCTCGCTCTTCCTCATATGAACTACGAAGATACATCAAAGATGGTTTATCCATATGCCAATAAATTGAATAATTAAATGGATTTCTCAAGAATATAGTCATTTAAGAAAGGAGAATTACCGCATCTGTAGCAATGGAAAAAGTTCTCCCGACCACCAATCCTGCAAGAGAAAAGAATTACATGTAAATAGAACATTCAAATTTACACACAAGCTATCAATGCAAAAATATAGCAGGAACGTCAATACGTACCTGCAGATTCCACAACCGTTGCAATGGTACTGTTGCTTTGATACCTAGAAGTTCAAAGGTAAAAAAAAGGCTCAGTAAAGATAAGTGAGATTTCTTCCCTAGTCATGCTGGAGTTAAAAGAGGAAGAAGAGCTCCAAATATCTAGTCTTCTTACTGACATCATCATCGAACAACTTGCATGTTGCACAGAAGTACTTCCCCATGCATACACCGCAGTTGATGCATACTTGCTGAACCTGTTAATAATGACAAATCAAGCTTTCTATGATCAATAAACTGGGAAAATTTAATCACCACACACACACATAAAGCTATGAACACAGAATAAGCTGCATCCTGTATCATACTACCGGGCTGCTTATGTAACTGAACTGTGTAGACACCAAAGATCTAGACAATGGAACTCATGAGATTGTTTTCGATGAATAAATGAAGGAAAGGTTCATAAAGCACCATTCTTTCTCATAAATGTGAGATAAAAAGACTCCTTTAGTTAAACTTTAACCCCACATCATTCTTTTTCTCAGGATGCATCTTATCTAAGCACCGGAGCTTCATCAGACCACATGCCAAACAATATCAATAAAAGAAACCAGCACAGAATAAACACTTACCACTTGTTCAGTACCACACAATGAACATATAACCTGACAGAGAAATTAGAAGTCAAGCTGGAGCACTCAATGAACCTGCTCAGGTAACATTTTCTGAAGCCAAAAAGAAGATAATTAAATATGATAGAATAGAAAAGAACCTGCTGCAATTGTTGACGAGGCATGTCATGTCTCTTCCTCCTATCAACGTAAATTGAGTTCTGTCAAGTAAAATTTATCAGTTTGTTCCAATTTCTTCACAAACTTGTGACCAGGGGAAGGAAAAAAGAACTGAAAGTCAGGAATAAAGGATAAACTTTTGTTCCTAAAACTATGAAATCACACCAATATATTTGATGCAGACAAAAAGAAGGAAATCACAGGCCCACCAAAGATAAAATACGGTCCTAATGTCAAGGAATTCTACAGAAACTGTGTGACAAATTGTAACTCAAATCTACTACCAACTGTTCATATCACATGCTCACTGGACATCACAAGTTCAAATGGCCAATACAGGTTGAGCCTTGTTGCATGAGACTCACAAACTAACATAATACATAAGAATCAGACAAAGCTAAAATGATTTATCAGATGATCTTACTTTTGCCTCATTGTGGCAGTGTCGACAATCAAATATCTCATTACAACAGGGAGCTCGAATCTGGCATCTTCGTCGGTAATGTGAACATCTGTCACCAGGAGTTAAAAGTCAGAACCATAAAAATATAGCACAAACTTTTCCAAGACCCAATGTAGTGATCAAACCCATTTTTGATGCAGTCCTAAATTATAGACAACTGCCATGGATATACCTATTTAACCTATTCAATTGACTGTTGACCTTATACTTTGCCCCTCTCAAGGACGCCATCAAAACCCATACAATTTAAATTTTATAAACAATTTGACAAAAAAAAGTATTAGAAAGTAAAAGACTTGAATATTTACCCATACTGCATTAGTCCTTCATCTAGTCGCTCCCTGCCAAAAGAATTCAAACCATTTGCTACTTCTGCTGTTGTGTCATTCTCCTCAGCCAATATAGAGCATAGGACCTGAGTTTTATTCTCATTCCCCATTGACCCGTGGTGGTCAAAAGGTCGCTCAGATTGAAAGATAATAGCCTCCATTTAATGACTGATGTCTTGCTACCAAAGTTACTCTGGCAGCACAACAAAACAAATGCACCTGCAAATATGAAGACATTTAGCAGAATGGCTCTGAATACAGAATGCAGGGAGACACCCTATCTCGGATTGCCGATTACTGCTGAAGACCAAATTATATCAAGCACAAAAGCCAAGCAATGTTGAACAGCTCCAATCAGCACAACTCCCATAGATTGATTCATCAGAACAAGCACAGCTACAGAATTAATTTTACGCTGCCCTGAAAAGACTTCCGAATCACGAGCTTTGTAAGTAATGACTAATTAACTGATCGCTTTCTCCCTTGAAGAAGTCCGAAAGCAAATTGAACAAAGTGGTGCACCAGCAACAGATCCGTCCAAGGTTCTGGCAAGAGCAACACGCAACAAGAATCAAATGCCAAAAAGGGAAAGTGATATGGGTTGACGAGAGGGTTTGAAGATTTAGAAGGTATAGCTGATCAATCCCTTTAACATCAAGTATAAACAAGCCTACCTTAGCCGGTCGTTCACAGCTTCATCTTCAACCCCCTCCATAGAACTTACCTACATTTTATTTAAAAAATCTACCGTCTTTCACTTCTCCAACAAGGGTATCCTTCAGATGCGTATGGGTCCCTCCTTGTTTTCCCGCCTATCACCTGTTTACCTAATGTATTGCTGCTAGGCAATTTGGGAGATTAAACTACCTTTTTCCTACTTATAAAATGGTTAGCCATTATTATCCTGACCCCAACCAGGTACCAGGCTGCAAAGTAATCCTGCACGGAGTTTTCTGGTCTTGCTGCTCACCAGAAAAGATGAACAATACACCAAAATGCATATAATTATACCATTATTGGATTTCAAGCAATATTTTCCACAAAGCTGGCACTTATAAGCCATTTTGGAGATAATTACAAATCAAAAGGATTCCGCACACAAGTGATTTTCCAAATCTAGAAGTTTTCACTGAATGAGAATGGAATGATGTAAGGAAGAGTGAACTATTGCAACCGAAAAGATGCTCGGCAGCTGCAACTTAGAATCGTGGATATTATCTATGAATTCTAGAACCCAAATCAACATAATTTGGTTAATTGTGAACTGTTTAAGTTTTATGTAATTTTACAGTCGATAAAATCTCAACTAAACATCTGTAAAGCTCATTCTGTTTGTTAATACAGACTAGCAAATAATACATTGCATAGTAATCAATTTCCAACAACTAAGAATCTCAATTGGCAACGTAAAGATAAATATCAACGTAAAAGTAAACCAAGTCTCAATTAGCAAAAACTTAGATTGCTGCCAAAAAGTTTTACGAAAGTAATCCTATCCTATAGCTGCAGGAACACCACAAAGCAATATAATCGTCTCTGTGTCTTCCTAATGAGTCAGCATAAATAAAACATCTTGCTTGCACAGAATCACACTCAAATTCCTTAGGTATTGTCCGCAGCACTTGAGCATTATTACTAGAGCAGCACAAAATCCTATAGACAATAAAACGTGGCACTTCTTTTAGCTGTTACTGTTGGCTACACAGAATAGCTAATAAGAGTATTGTTGAGATCACTTCAAAATTATTTGCACTTCCAAACAAATTATACATAGATTACTGATTTGCTAACAGATCATGCAACAGAATGCATTCCGTAGTCATAACTCAACAATCATCTAACAGAAGTCGCCTTGCAAGTCATTGAAGAAGAAAAGCATAAACAGATGGATATTTCAAACTTCAGAAGCTGAAAACATTGCGTCAAAAACAAGACAACACATTTATGAATTCAACCCATAAAGTTTGCAAAACATCAGCAGCATTTACAGCAATAAACAAGCATCAATCGATCAAATCTGATTACTAGTCGAAAATTGCAGATCAATGAAAATGTAAACAAACAAAAGAAAATTAGCATAAAAATTTACGGATTCTACAGTAATACGCGTGCATCCAACACAACAACGTAAAATAAACAGATAACTTAAGCAGTTAGATAAATTCTACTTCCTATCCTAGTCAACGATTTTACGCAACTTTTTCCCGAAAATCTAAATATAATCCAGTGGATCATATCGTAAGATCGAGTGATTAAACAACCTTGAAACGATTAATTATCTAAACTAGTGATATCAAACCAAAAACGACGATCTAATTAAGATCGATTAAACCGTAAGAATATAATTCGGATTAAAACAAACTGCGAGACCGAACGAACTTCTATACAGATCGGAGAGCTACGGCTATTGGTGCTCCGAAAAAGGAAAGCGGAGATATTATCGCGATCGCCCTCTTTCGATCGAAATCGATCGATCGATCGATCGTGCTAAAAAGAAGATGATGGTGATGAGAACGATGACACAGATGAGGAGAAAAGGGCGAGGGGGAGTTTAAAAGGCGAGGAGGAGGGGTCGGGGTGCGAAAGTTGCTGGGGTTCGGGAGAGTTCTTAGATGGCGACACCGCCTCGCGTTTCCCCCGATATGAACGGGTTCGACCGACCGACACGTGGCGGTACGAGGAACGAAGGACGTGGTCGGTCACCGGTTATTACAATACCACCCCGATGGTGACGGGAATTACGTTGCGCACCAGCTGTGTTGGCCACGCGGTTCGGGCGAGGGATGAGGGGCCTTTTTGGAAAAGAGGCTCAAAGTTGTAACTAGCAAGTTGGCCCGTTGGACTGCGTCTAGTTTGTCCCTTTAACATGGTTTTGACCCGACTCGATCCGAAAACGGGTTCGATCCGTGTTAGGCCATGCACCACACTCCCATGCGCACTAATCTAAACTCATTTTTACACATTTATATATCTCAGTTCGAGATTAAAATATAACAAAATGCGTATTCATATATATTTTTATCTTAATTTTATTTTGATTATTAGTATTTGATAAGCATTAATACTAAATAGACGCTTAAATAGTAAAATAACTCCCAAGATTCATGACATACTAACACGGCACAAATAATAATTTTTATATATATATATTATTTATTTTTATTTTTTAATTCGACGGGTATTTGCGAATATGCTATTATATTTGTTTACAGGTAATGGGACACATGTTATCACTCACTAACGGTACTAAGTCAGATAACGATAACGAGCTGAGCTTTACACGAATAAAATTTAATTTTATATTAAGATAAAAGCTAATTAAATAGTGTTATCATCTCAAGTTATGAATACTCAAAATAACTTTTCTTAGACAACCAAAATATCTAAAAAAACTCAAATCACTAGGCCAAATAAAATAGCTTATTGCTTATTGTTTTCAAATTAAACTTTTTCTCTAACAATCTATGCCCATACGACAAGTGTCAAGGAACATAAATTAAACTACTGCAAAAATAATTCATAGTTAATTAATAGAATAAGACAAGTCATCAAAATGTCTTAAATGACTGAGTACAACTGTACGAGTGGAGCAAATGCATGAACAGTTATTCCATACATGTTACGCTGCGTTTAGTTCGAATATAATCGAAAATTGGTTATTTTTGAAATAGATATAAGTTCAGATACAAATAAAAATTAAAATAATTTTATATTTTGTTGAATATAGGAGTTGTATCGGGAATAAAAAAAATTATGTTTGGTAAGTTAAAAGGAATAAGAAAAATAGAGAATATTAAAATTTTAATTTAAGATAAAAATTTTAATGATATAATTTTAAATATTTAATTTAAAATATTTATTAAAAAATTTATTAAAATTTATATTTTATTTAAATATAAAAAAAATTATTAAAAAAATTTTGGTTTTTTAAAATTTATAATTTTTTTAAAATTCAAAATTTTGTATATAAAAAAAGTATAAATTTATAAATTTACAAATTTTAAAAATTTGGTGAATTATTTATTAAAAATTAAAATTTAAAATTTAAAAATTTATATAAATTGTAAAAATAATAAAATTTAAATTTTTATAAATTGATAAATTTATTAAAAATTAAAGTTAAAATTTTTATAAGCTAAAAAATTTTAAATTTAAAAATTTAAAAATTTTAAAAAATTTATTAAAATTTATATTTTATTTAAATATAAAAAAAATTATTAAAAAAATTTTGGTTTTTTAAAATTTATAATTTTTTAAAATTCAAAATTTTGTATATAAAAAAAGTAGAAGTATAAATTTATAATTTTAAAAATTTGGTGAATTATTATAAAAAATAAAAATTTAAAATTTAAAAATTTATATACATTGTAAAAATAATAAAATTTAAATTTTTATAAATTGATAAATTTATTAAAAATTAAAATTAAAATTTTTATAAGCTAAAAAATTTTAAATTTAAAAATTTAAAAATTTTAAAAAATTTAATTTTAATTATCTCAAAAAATTACAAAAGTAGAAGCAAAAATTTTAATTTTAAAATTAGTATACATTTAAAAAAATTTATAAAAAAATTTGCATAAATTTAAAAATTTAAAAATTAATTAATTTTTAAAAAATATAAAACAATTATATTTTTAGATTTATTAAAAAGTAAGTTAAAAATTTAAAAATTTATAAAATTTAAAAAATAAATTTTCAAATTTTCAAATTTAAATATCTTATAATTTAATTTTTTTTAAATTTTTTTTTTTAAAATGAAGAAAAAAAAAAAAAAAGGAAACAGCAGGTGGAAGAAGTGGAGTTGTTCCACCTCGGGTGGGAACAAGCGGAGTTGTTTCCATCCCAAAAAAAAAGTGTTTGGGTATAACTAGGCGGAATAAGGAGTTATCCCCTCTAGTTCCACTTACCAAACGTAGCCGTACATTTACAATATCCTGAACTATGTAGCCCTCGTTTGAAAATATGATCCATGATTCGTTTTATAACCACGTCAGTCTCGTAGCCGTTAAATTTAAGAGCAATGCTACGTGTACATTCTGAAAATAAGTGTATATTTTATACTCTATTTATTTTAAGATGGAGAAGTTTTTTCACTTGTTACTTCGAAATGACCAGTAAAATTTATCTCATTCTAAAATAAATAAAATATAAAATATATATTTTTTTCGGAATGCACAATTAGTATTTTCTTAAATATAAACCTGCAAGAAAAATTTATACATGTCAATTCACTTTGTGAAGAAGCTGATTGCGTCCAATTGGCACACTAATAAGATATCTTATTCCAAAATTTCTAAAGTTGATATACACGACTTTGGCCACAAAAATATATTGAATGAGACTTAAGTGATAGCTCCAAATCTACATAAGAGTATAATTTCTACAAACCTTATGTATAAAAAATTCTATACATGAGATTAATTTTGTCATTAGGAAGCAGCAAGATTAATTTCACTTGCAGAAATTAATAAGCACAGAATTGTAAATAAAGCATGCCCAATCTATATACTTATCACCCCGTCCACTGTAAATGCTATATATACATATACTTCATGGGCCGTGCACGATAGTAGAAACTTAATTTTTTTAAGTTCAAATCCAATCTCAAAAGCATGATTTATGACATTTAAAAGACTTATCCAATTAAAATAAGATTATAGGATTGACCGTCGCTAGTGCAAGCAGTCGAAAAATTTGGTGGTTGATATCGAAATTATGAATTTGAAACCTAATTGTTTCACATTTTCAGCTAAGTTTATTTCAAAATAAACGAAACAGGTAGCATGCTATTTTTTTTTCTCTCAAAAATAAAAAAAAATTATAAGTTTTAAATTTCATCACATAAGTGCTTAGTAGATTCGAAAAACAACAAAACAGAATAAAAAAACACGTTGTCTGATTCATAAAAATAATAATAATAAAAAAAGAGTTCTCTGTTTAAATTTTGAATTTTGGTATGCAAACGTTTTATATGTCAACTAATACATTCAACAAGATAAATTATAATTTTCTAGACCTGGCGAGCTCAAACATTTTGGACAGGCCCGTGACGAGGTCCAATCCGGCCCAAAATGGAATAGCACGATACGAGCTGCACCAGGCCCATTATTAGGCCCAAATAAGGCCCAAACATCATCGTCGTAGATCCTGGGGGAAAAGAGAGGATGCGTCGTTGAGAGACGCGATTGTGATTTGTGAGATTTCCTTTTGGTTTTATTTATTTATTTATTTTTTAAGGTTTTAGATTCACATTTTCATATATTAGGCGCAAAGATTATTTGTTTTTGATACAGATCGAGTTATTCCTTTGCTGCGCTCTATACACGATCACAGATCTTTTTCTCTCTCTTTCTCTCTTTTTCTTAAAATATTTTGTAGAGTCTTTGCAGTGATTTGCGGAAATCCGAGTGATAGCTGAGAGAAGAATCAAAAGCGCTTCCGGAATAGAGAAAAAGGTACTTCTTATCTGCAATTTAGTATGGGATTTTTTTCTTGTACTTTATTTTAATTTTTTTTTTTTTTTCCATTTGAGGTTAATCTTGCTTGTTAGTATGTTTGAGCAGTTGAATAGGTGTTTCCGATTAGATTTGGCGAAAGAAAATTTCTACTTTGTTTCTGGCGTAAAAAAACACGAAAGATTTGATGCATTCTCTCGATTTATTTTAAGAAAGTTAATGCGCTGTAAATCACCTCCAAAGTGCATGGATTGCCAAATCATTCGGATATCTAGTATTGAATTTGAGGTTGAAGCATTTATCAAGGCTTCAGAGCTAAGTTGAGCTCATGGGTTGAACATTTGGCCGGAAGGTGCGACCTTGGCGGCGAAGTTGGTGTGAGTGGAGTCACTCCAACGAAGGTACTAGGCGTCGGCGAAGCACTGTGGCGGGATTACGCTTGTGGGAGATGCGGAGTCAGAGTGCAGCGGATTCTAGTACAATACTTGTAAAAATGGCTAAGTCCGAAGTCGCGTGGCAGGCGACGAGGCAATGATTTGGAGAATCATTATGTGGTCCGTGGTCGCGGTTACCTTGGAGTGGAAGGAGAACATTGCGCGGCAATGTGCTTCCAGGGTTGTGGTCTTGCGGCGGAGGAATCTCTAGAAGGGAAGGATTGGGGAGCAGCACACGCGGCAGAAGGGTTACTTCGTTGTGACTGAGTTTAAGTATTTCAGTACAAGAAGATCGATGGGGAGGTCGATCACTCTTCGAGTGTGTACCCATGAATTGAATAGAGTTATCTCGGTGCAAGAAAGAGATCACAATTGGACCTTTACTCTTCGGGTAAGGAGAAGAGTCTGCATCTGGGCAAGGCGGTGACAGCGTTGATTGTTCAGTGCAGCATCCACGTGTACAATGGACGAATGACGTGGATCCCGCTGATGGGTGTAGTCAAGGTTGTGGTAGAACCGAAACTCGCGCAGCGGAAGTGGGCATTGCGAATGCCTGGATTTGGCCTGAGTGCGACTCAGGGTGGGGGAGCACATTGAGCAGAATGTGTCCCGATGTTTGGTGACTCGTTAAAGGGATCTTGTCTAAGGAACGTGGCGGATAAAACACACTTGACAGAAGAGTTCACTTCGTGGAGCACAAGTTGGGAACCAAGACTGATCGGGTCCGTGGCAGTAACAGCTAAGCTTTGTCTAGGTTGTGAAGTGGGCCAAGGGTTGCTGGATGGTTTGGTGTTTCTCACTTGGGGCGAGAAGGCCGATGGGAGATCGGTTGCTCTCGATGGTGTGGCCACAGGTTGGACGAATGGGACTCCCTATTCGAGCGGATCAAACGATGGATTGGACTTTGTTCAGAGGAACAAGGCATGGAGCTATGTTCGGGAAGAGCAGTGGCAGTGCTAAGGTCTCGAGATAGCGGACACGCATCCGTGCGACGGATCGTGTGGGCTCTGCTGGCAGATTGCAAAGGTTGTGTGAGAACCTGAACTTTTAGAGCAGAGAGTCTTGGACTCGAGTGTAGACGAAGAGACAAGTCAGGACACTCGGGTGTGGACCGTGGTCCAGGATCGCCTAGTAACAGGTTGCTGGGAGGGGAAAAATCCAGTTGTCAACTCAAAGGGTCGAGGTATCGCAATTTGTGAGGGGGTGGACGTTGGATGGCGACATCACCGTTATCAGCAGTTGCGAGAAAGACTATCAGATGGGTTAAGCTTGGGTTCCGTTCAGCGGCTATTGCGAAGGTGATTGCTGGAGGTATGGAGGACGGCAAGTTCGAGCAATGGAAACGAGGTGTCGTTAGTCTCGAACTTGGCCGGGGACTTTGGTGGAGACCGAAGTCGGGTTTAGCGAAAGCCTAAAGGGAGTGGGCTTGAGCGACCAGGAGTACAGAAGCCAAAGGTGCTGAGCAGCAACGAGTAGCGAAAGTGCAAGCAGTCAGGAGGCATAACAAGAGTTCATGGTGGAGTAAGTAGATGTGCGAAGTAGTCGAGGGCAGGCGTGTCTCGGCAAAAGACTCGAAAACTCGTGGAGACCATGGTGATGGCTTGACGTTATGTGATTGCGGGGGCATTTGTGAGGCCAAAGTTGTGTGCGGGAATGGCACGAGACGGGCTGAAGCACTCATGGATATTGGAAGGGGTTGGATGCGATCTGGCCCGACCACAGTTTGTGATATTCGGAGGTGGAGAAGCGAAGCCGAGCTGCGAGCTGATTCGCGTTGGACGCTCCAAGACGTTGGGACGTTTGGAGTTTGACCTCGGAGGGAGCGAGGGAGGGCCACTCTACTGATTTTCAAAGGAACTCGTGCGCGCTTGGAAGGGTGTATTCGCGGAGTATATCGAGTGCACTGGTTGGTCCGGTAGCGTTCTGGGAAGAGATCGCTAGCTGGAATGGGATTTCCCTGCGAGGGAGGCACAAGGTTGGCCACTAGCTGCAGAAGACTTGGGTTAAGTAGGGGCGAAAGGGACAGAAGGGCCGAGTAGCACCTTGAGAAGAACCGAGTTGCAGGGACGTGCCAGTGCCATCCGGGTAGTCGCGAGCAGGCGACAAGGTTAACATTCTGGTTCCGTGCAGGAGTTTTGTGGTGCGGGGGAGGCATCCGGAGCTGGGAGCTTCAACTCAAGGGGACAGAATGGTTTTGCAGTGTTTTGGGTCAGTGTGGCATGTGATGCCAAGGCCGGGAGCGGCTCTGATCTGCGGTTTGGTCGAGAGGACCAAGGAGCTTCAGCAACGCGTTGAGTAGCGGACATACTCAAGGGCGGGTCAGTGTGGTATGCGATGCCAAGGCCGGGGGCGGCTCTGATCTGGAGTAGTGGTTGGCAGCTATCAACCAAGCTGGAAGCACGGAAGCGACACGTTGGGTAGCGGACATGCTCAAGGGTGGGTCAGTGTGGCATGCGATGCCAAGGCCGAGGGCGGCTCTGATCTGGAGTAGTGGTCGGCAGCTATCAACGAAGCTGGAGATCGGATGGACATCGACGAGGGCGTCGATAACTTGGGTGGGGGAGTCTGTCACGTGTCGATCGTGTTGGTTCGACCGTGACATCCTTGGGGGCCACTTTGGAGGACATTTGGTAGGCATTTGGGTTGACAGAGTGACGGGAGAGCGAAGTTGGGACAATCCGTCAGGGTTGAGCCCCGCGGGCGAACCAACGGAGGCAATTCCCTAGCAATGGCCCATGCCATGACCATGAAAATGGTGCCGCATGCGGGGTTTCAAAACGTACCCCTCGGTGAGCACCTTTGTACCCCCGGGGTGCCAAAGGGGTGGATGCCTCGTGGGTTATCTAGAGGAGGGGTTGGACACTTGCGAAGTGGCCCCGACTCCCCCGTTGGCCTATAGGACATAGGCCATCCCTTGGCGAGCGGAGTCGCCAAGCCTAAGTTCGTGTGGGCGGTATTCGATGGTCGAAGAGCACACGGGCTTAGGGTAATGCCTTAGACACGAGGTCGACGGCATTACGGAGCGGGGTAAGCCCAGAGGCTTTGCCTCTAGGTTCGCTTGCACTACCTTATGCCGTTTCGGATCTCTGTAGTGGAGCGAACGAGCGGATGAGGGACAGTCTTGCGAAGGGTTGGTCCGCCTCAATGGACAAGGCTTGCGAAGGCATATGGTTGCCTAGCGGGGATTCGTGAGGCGCGAGGCCTACGAAGTTCGCGAGGCGAATGAACGGGTGCTTCCTGAGCAGGTTCATTATAGCTTAGTAAATGCTTTTTTGTGTTTTTCCGTACTTTTCATAACCGATGATAGTGCATTTTCGTCGACGACCCGTAGTTTTGTTGCAGAGAAAGAGCAAACAGGACCAAATCCTCAGTTAGTGTTCCACGTCGCGACCAGCCTCAGCCCCGAGCCCCCCCATGTATTTTAGGCCCATAGTAGCCACACCTGCTTATTTCACGACTCTATAAATACTGAACCAAGTTCAAACTAAACATTGGACTAAACAATCTTGTTCTCGTTTAATTCATTGGATTTCTTACTTTCTAGTCCTTCGATGCTTACTCTCCTGAGATTGCATGCTAATCCTTAACCTATCCTGAACATTGCAACGATGCCGTTCTACTGCAGGCATTCATTTCGACCTAACTTTCTGTGGCTTCGAATGATATCTCAGTTTCTAGAACTCATTTGATTTTCCTCACTCTAGTGTAGCAGGTAGTCCTTTTTCTCTATCCTAGAGCAAATTAAACTGGCCAGGCATCATTTCACTAGGAGATAATTAGTAAAGGTAGATTAGATTTCTAACCTAAGAAA